>ML779723.1:685949-714987 GCA_009831015.1 Picea engelmannii
ATATATATATATATATATATATATATATATATATATATGCAAATAAATAAACAACATAAGGTAGCGATCGTGAGAATATAATATATCAAACCTAGCCAACATGAAATATACGCATATATATTTATTTTATGCAAATAAATGAACAACATAAGGTATCCATCATGAGAAAATAATATATAAAACCTAGCCAACGTGTAATCTTTTAATAACATACAAAAAGCCCTTAAATTTCAAGCATAAGTATGTCAACATTCCATCTTGAACCTAGTCACCTTACACATTCCATTTTAAACATTATGCAATAAAATGAATCATTCCCTTAGGTAGCGATTCATCATTGTCTTTGGGGGTCATCCACCATTCGTCAATATTGATGATGGGTTTTCACCACTCATGGGCAAGAGACCAGAGACATTTTAGTCTTAGAGATGACTAAGTTACCCAAGTTTTGTGAACTTTTCATTCTAGGGGAAAGGTAGGGAAGCCGATAGACCTTTTAGTCTTAGATATGACCTTTCATTCTAGGGGAAAGGTAGGGAAGCCGAGAGACCTTTTAGTATTAGAGATGACCAAGTTACCAAAGTTTTGTGAACTTTTCATTCTAGGAGAAAGGTAGGAAAGCCGATTATATAATCTCTCTTGGTGCTCTTAACAAAAGAGCCATCATGTTGATGAGATAATCCTTCAAACTAATGAGAATAAGTTGAAAGGACATGGGAAATGGAAAGGTGATGCTTGTTCATAGTTTAGGTGTGTCATAACTATGGGCCCTTACATGTAGTTGGTGATTAAAAAAAGCAGAGGATGATGAAATCATCCTTCAAATTAATGAGAATAAGTTGAAAGGACATGGGAAATGGTAAGGGGATGCTTGTTCATAGTTTAGGTGTGTCATAATTATGGCCTCCCTTACCTATGATTAAAAAAGTGGTAATGGAGGATAGAAGTTTTTTATATATTTTTTAATTCACATGGATTTTGAGGAATATATATTTCTTTTAAATTAGTTTAGATATTTTTGGAACTTCCATGTAGTCGTGTCATGCACCAATTAAGAAATAAAAGTCGTGTCATGCACCAATTAAGAAATAAAAGGAATATGTATATGTTCTTAAGAACATATATATTTCTCTTTGTATAAATAAAAGAAGAGGTGAGTATTTCTTTTAAACTAATTTAGATATTTTTTGAATTTCCATGTAGTCATGTCATGTATCAACTAAAAAATAAAAGGAATGTGCGCATGTTCTTAAGAACATACATATTCCTCTTTGTATGAATAAAATAAGACGTGAGTTTCTAGTTTTCCATCATATTTCCTTCAATACCATGAGGTGCATTTTATAGTATAGAAAGCCACATTTATGAGTAGGGAAGGACGATGGAGGATGGAATTACTACAATTCAATCTTCCCAATAGTTTTAATGACATTTTCTTTGTCATTGCTTTAAATAAAAGTTAGGTTTCTATGCTAGCTAAGATGTTTATATTTATTAAATTCTATGAATTTAAAAAGGATTTTTTTATTTTTTTAATAATTGTTCAAATGTATCTTTTAAATTTTGTTGACATGGAGCATGTCCAAAATTAGAATCCAAACCCATGGTCATTAAATGTAAAAATTTCAATCCCTAACCCCAACTATTAGATGTAGAAATTACAAACCCTAATCTTTAATCGCTAAATGGAGATGCAAAAATGGACATTGACAATGGAATAAAAACACTTAAAAACATAATTGGATATTTTAAGAGTACTAGATATCTAAAATGATTTTACCTCTACATCCCTTGAGACAATTTTTTCTTATATTTCCCATTCCCAAAGAAAATTAATTGCATATTTTCAAATACATGATCAAGAAGTAGGAATATTTTAAGACATGTTTAGATAAGAATGACATGAAATATTAAAAAATTCCAAAATGTGATCTCATGGCCATGTTTATTGACTTACCCAACACCCTCTTGATAGAAAGAGGTGTATTTTCATGGATTAGTGCACATATTTGACATTTAAAAACAACTAGATGGATGTATGGTTTACATTTTTTACAAACCTTCATACAATAATAGGGAGGTGCTAGTATATTTTTTTACAAAAAATATAGGTAGAGATCGTTTTAGGTCTCCATGTAAACTATTTTAAAATTGGAAAATTCTAAGGGGTTGGTCATGGGTATAGAAAATATTGAAAAAATCTCATCTCTAACCCATGGAGAGGAGTATTCCCTCCTAGGTAGATTCATAAACCATCTGCCCCAGTAGCATGATATTGGATATTAGATTCGTGAAACCCAAAATTTGATTTCCACCATGACCTATAGTTTACTTCAACATAGCACATTTGTTGTTGGATCCTACTAGGAAGGATATTCATACAATGTGCAACCTTAATATGGAAGGTCAGGGGTTAGGACTTTAGGCTATGTACCTAATTCTTGTAAGGAAATGACATTTGGTCAGATTGGGAATGTTGCTTTGAGTTTATGTTGATCCTCATCATGCTCGAGTTGTGGGTGAGCTTGTTGTGGGACAATGGAGGTTCCTTTCATTATAATTTCAAGGATGAGGGTAGTATGAAATAATTTTTATGAACTCCATTGATTATATATATATATATATATATATATATATTAGAAATGACAAGTGTTATATAAAGTTAATTGCAATGTTTTTGTAACGAGATAATTATTTGGCATGTTCAATTTCTACAATATGATACTCCTATATCACTATTGTAGCGTCCCCAACCACCAACAGGTCGGGCAACGCTACTACGCGGAAATACATACATACATACACACACACACACACACACACACACACACACACACACACACACATATATAAGGCATTTTAATCAATTTAAAACACATAACACAGAGTTTACTGTTACCATTAAGATTCAAATGTAATAGACAGTAAATCCACATGCAACGAAATACATGATAACATTCAAGCATCACATAACATGCATAAAATAAATAATTAAGCACATAATTGATAATTATCTTTTAGCTGCAGTAAATCCACCAACTACGTGTAGACCTTCCACGAACCTCCCAGCCTTAGACCACAGTGCTCATCATGCTCAGTAGTGGGTCACTCCTGAGCTGGGACTAAGCTCCACCCCGGGAAAGGGAATCCTAGACTAAGATGAGGTTACATGAAAACTACACAATGCAACCGGAAGGATTCTCTCCAGGAGCCTTCTTACGCCCACTACTCACGTAATCTCATTCCCCACATGCATGTTCCACCCAGGAGTATACACCTTCACTATCACATAGTCCATCGATTGCTTCACCTCCCTCTCAGGGTCTTGACAACAGGCTGGATCAGGAATTCTCAGAGCTCCATAGATGGTGATGGATTCTCTCTAGGAGAAAACCACTTCCCAGCAAACTCTCTCACCTGGAGAGAGTTGCTCACAGGCCTAACAACCTGCCTCTTCAACAATGGGCCTAACAACCCGCTTCTTCAACCAGTTTCAACTCAATTCCCGCAAGGTGAGGATAGTTGCAACAACAATAGCAATTCGGTTCACTCACGGGTGACAACAACAACATGAATTTGGGTATGGACGTCCAAAAATGACAACAGTCCACACTAAGACCAGGAATTGTGTGGCCACAACAGCCCACAGTTATAATTCCACACAACTCAGGTAATGCATAGGACAACAACCCAAATGGTTAAGGCATGGACTCAGATTTGCAATGTGGATAAAGTTGGGTTCATAGGACACACAGACCATATTTTCCCTCCTGATTGGTTTCTTAGATGTGCATGGTTATGCAGAGGTCCAACGCAGACGCAAACAATTCAGACGGAGGATGCGTCGGCTTCTCATGAAAACATCATAGGTCAGCCTCACAGTTTTTTGGTTTCAGAGTTGCGTGAGGGTATGCAGAGATCAGACGTAGATGCCAAACAAGATAGACAATGGATGGAAGAATGGAGGAAGAACCTCCAACACGAGCTGAATCTTTAGCTTTAATTGCATGCACCCAGGTCGACACTTGTCTTCCTGGAGCTGCATGTGTTCCCTTTTGCACACGTTGGAGCTGCATGTGTTGCCTCTCCCAAGACTTAGGATAAAAACATGTATTTCACACAACTTTAGAATAATAATAAATTATTATTATCAAGGACTTAAGTCCCTAAGATTAGCCTATCTTTCCAACCTTTCAGCCCCCTTTCCCTTACCCACTTTGTGGAAGCTTATTCCCCCATCACTCTTTCTTCATGGTTGGTCTGCAGACATCAATGTTTATATTTTATTAATGATTTTGCATAATTACATATACCAAAAAGGCTCTTGGCCTTAACATCCTAGGCTCTCCATCCAAATAAACACATAATCCCACCAGCTTATCAACACTCAGCTCACCAGCCTACAAAACATGTTTAAAATTCATAAATACAACAGGGGCTTATCCTTGGGGATATTACAATTCCCTCCCATTATTTTTGCACTATCCTCAGTGCAAATCTTTACATAGCATCAACAAGATTTTCAAATCTTCAAAAAGATGCAAGTATTCTTCCCGCATAGCATCCTCATGCTCCCATGTCACGTCCTTAGGAATGTACCAAGTCCATTGGACCTTTACAAGCCCTATGGCTTGATTCCAGAGATTTTTTCTCTTCCGATCCAATATGCATACATGATGCACCTGCAAGACGCCTTCTTGCTCCACCTGAATCACATTCCAATCAATCACATGATTAGGATCAGGTATATATTTCTTAAGCAATGATGTATGAAACAGATTATGTACAGTCATGGATGCAAGTAATGCAAGCATATATGCAATTGACCCAATCCTTTCTAGGATTTCAAATGGCCCACAAAATCTGGCTGCCAACTTCGAACAGTTTCCCAGCCTCATGGAACTCCTATTGGCTTTCAGTTTCAGGAAAACATGCTCTCCCACTTTAAACTCTCTGTGGGTTCTATTTTTATCATCATAAATGTTTTGCCTGTCTTGGGAAGTCTTTAAATTCTTCTTAATTTTTAGCATTTTCTCTTCCATTTCCTTGAACAACTCTGGTCCAAACACTACTCTATCAGCTAGATTATCCCAACTTATTGGAGTATTTCACTTTCTACCATAAAGTGTTTCAAATGGGCTCATCTTCAACGATGCTTGATACCCATTGTTGTAGGAAATTTCTACCAAGTGTAGGTAGTATTCCCATTTAGATGGTTTTTCCATCACATACATCCTTAGTATGTCTTCTATCACTCGATTCACCTCCTTTGCCTACCCATCAGACTCAGGATGATAAGCAGTGCTAAAATTCAGATTCGTTCTGAACCCTTTGAATAACCCTTTCCAGAATTTTGAGGTGAATTTTGGGTCCCTGTCAAACACAATTGTCTTGGGAATACCATTTAATCATTCTATTTCCCTCATAAAAATATCATCAACCTTAGTTGCCTAGTGAGTAGTCTTTAATGGAATAAAATGGGAAAATTTTGTAATCTTGTCCACCACCACCATCATTGAATCATGCTGCCTTCCGGTCCTGGGCAATCCTGTGATGAAATCCATTGTCACTACCTCCCACTTCCACTCAGGAATGGTTAAAGGTTGTAGAAACCCTGCTGGGTGCCTATGCTCATATTTAACCTTTTAGCATTCCATACATCTGGCGATGTATTCTACAATTTCTTTCCTCATACTTGGCCAAAAGTAATGGCTCTTGACTGTTGTCGCAGTTTTATGATATCCAGGGTTCCCTGCATAAGGAACACTATGCATTTCATTCAAAATCATAAGTTTCAAGTCCTAGACATTAGGTACATAAATTACATTCTTGTACATAAGTGTTCCATTGGCTTCCAATTTATAATTTTCCACTTTCTATGGCATCTCACCTTGTTGTAGATTTGCTACCAAATCCATGTATTGCAAATCTTCATTTGCAGACTCCGAAATTCTACCTTTAATATCATTTCGGTACATGCTAATGGTTGTAGCATGTAATTCATGCGCTCTCCTCTTGAGTGCATCAACCACTTTGTTCTATTTTCCTTTGATATGTTTGATATCAAAGTCATACTCACAAAGAAACTCCAACCACCTACTCTGCCTAACATTCAAGGTTGGATGATCAAACAAATACTTCAGACTGTTATGGTCTGTCCTCAGTTTGAACCTTCTTCCCATGAGGTAATGCCTCCATTTCTTTAGAGTGTGAACAGTGGCCACCAACTCCAAATCATGAGTTGCATAGTTCCTTTCGTGCTCTTTCAACTTTCTGGATTCATAACAAATTATGAACCCATTATGACTGAGGACTCCTCCCAGTCCTTCTTTGCATGTATCTATGCAAACCATGAAATCCACATTTAGATCTACAATCCTCAGGATTGGAGCACTGGTTAACCACTGCTTCAATCACTGGAAGATTTTCTCACAATCCTTTGTCCATTGAAATTTATTCTCCTTGCTTTGCAAGGAAGTGATAGGGTAAGCTATCCTTGAGAAACCTGCAATGAACCTTCTATAATAACCAACTATACCCATAAAGGATTTGACTTCTGCTACATTCTTCGGCGCTAACCATTCTCTAATAGCCTCAATCTTCTCAGGATCCATGGCTATCCCATCCTTTGAAATGATATGCCCCAAGTAATAGATCTTCTTTTGACAAAACAAGCATTTTCTCAACTTGGCATATAACTGGTGCTCCCTTAGCACCTGCAACACCATCCGTAGATGTTTTTCATGCTCTTCCTATGACTTGGAATACACCAGGATTTCATCTAAGAAGACTATGGAAAACTTGTCTAGATATTCCCTGAATACCCCATTCATTAAACACATGAAAACATCGGGTGCATTCGACAACCCAAAAGGCACCACTGTGAATTCATAATGATTTTACCTTGTTCTAAAGGTGGTCTTGTTGATGTCTTCATCCTTTAATCTTACATGGTGATATCCTTCTCTAAGATCTATTTTCAAAAATATCTTAGCATCCTTCAATTGGTCAAAGAGATCATTGATCCTCAACAAAGGATACTTGTTCTTAATGGTCACTTTGTTCAACTATCTGAAATCGATGCACAATATCAGTGTCCCATCCTTCTTCTTCCTGAATAGGATCGGGGCTCCCCAAGGTGACACATTTGGGTGTATATACCCCTTCTTCAAAATCTCTTCAAGCTGCAATTGCAGTTCTTTTAGCTCTGGTGTATTGATTCTGTAAGGATCTTTTGATACTAGAGTTGTTACAGGCATCAAGTTTACAGAAAAATCAATTATCTCTTCGAGGGTAATCTGGGTACCTCCTAGAATACATCTTCAAACTCTTTTAGTACCACATGATATTCAATCTTTGATACTTTATCCTTAGGTGATTCCTCCATGTGGGCTATAAATAATTGACAACCTTTCCTATAGAACTTCTTCACCTGTATTGTTGATATTTCCCTAATAGCAACAACTTTGGGAATTCCTTGGATTGTTCTCTGATTCCCTTCCTCATCCAGGCAAGTGAATGCCTTGTTACGACAATATAATATGGCGTGGTGCTAGTCCAACCATTCCATACCAATTAAACAATCATAAGAACCTAAAGGCACGATATTTAGATATGCCTTAGTACTTAGTCCATTCATGTCCACTGGACATGATTTAACCGACTCTACAACTTTCCTCTTGGCTCCTGTATCCAGCTGCACCAATCAAGATTTCTCATGCTTTCTTCTTGTCAATTGCAAACTTTCCACCACCCTAGGATCTATATAACTATGGCTAGCCCATGAATCAATTAAAATAGTAAAGGCATGGTTGTTGATCATACCTTCCACTTCAATCATGTGCGACTGATATTCTGCTTGCTTGTTGTCCAGGGCTGCGTAGATTCATGGTATTATACTGCCCATATCCTCCACTGTTTCATCTTGATGAACATTATGGACAGCTCTCACTTTGTCATTTTTGTGGGGACAGTCTTTGTAAACATGGTTTACTGTTACCATTCAGATTCAAATGTAATAGACAGTAAATCCACATGCAACATAATACATGATAACATTCAAGAATCACATAACATGCATAAAATACATAATTAAGCACACAATTGATACTTATCTTTTAGCCAGAGTAACTCCACCAACTATGTGCAAACCTTCCACGAACCTCCCATACTTAGACCACGTTGTTCATCACACTTAGCAGTGGGTCACCCCCGAGATGGGACTAAGCTCCACCCTGGGCAAGGGAATCCTAGACTAAGATGAGGTTATAGGAAAACTACACAGTGCAACCGAAAGGATTCTCTCAAGGATCCTTCTTACGCCCACTATTCATGGACTCTCATTCCCCACATGCCTGTTCCACCCGGGAGTATACACCTTCATTGTCGCACAGTCCATCGGTTTCTTCACCTCCCTCTCAAGGTCTTGAGAATAGGTCGGATCAGGAATTGTCAGAGCTCTGTAGCTGGTGTTGGACTCTCTCTGGGAGAAAACCACTTCCCAACAAATTCTCTCACCTGGAGAGTGTTGCTCACAGGCCTGGCAACCTACCTCTTCAACTACGGGCCTAACAACTCGCTTATTCAACCAGTTTCAACTCAATTCCCACAAGGTGAGGATAACAACAACAACAATAGCAATTTGGTTCACTCATGGGTGACAGCAACAACAGGAATTTGGGTATGGAAATCCAAAAACGACATCAGTCCACGCTAATCCCAGGAACTGCATGGCCACAACAACCCACAGTTATAATGCCACATGGCTTAGGTAATACACAGGACAATAGCCCAAATGGTTAAGGCACGAACTCAGATTTGCAGTGTGGATAAACCTGGGTTCACAAGACACATAGGTCGGATTTTCCCTCCTGATTGGTTTCTCAGATGTGTGTGGTTATGCAGAGGTCTAACGCAGACACAAATGGTTCAGACGGAGGAAGCGTTGACTTCTTAGGAAAACATCGCAGGTTGGCCTCACGCTTTTTTGGTTTCAGAGTTGCATGAGGGTATGTAGAGATTAGACATAGACGCCAAACAAGATAGAAAATGGATGGAAGAATGGAGGATGAACCCCCAACATGAGCTTACTCTTCAGCTTTAACTGCATGTGCCCAGGTCGACACTTGTCTTCCTGGAGCTGCATGCGTTCCCTTTTGCACACGTTGGAGCTGCATGTGTTGCCTCTCCCAGGACTTAGGATAAAAACATGTCTTTCACATAGCTTTGGAATAATAATAAATTATTATTCTCAAGGAAATAAGCCCCTAAGCTTAGTCCCTCTTTCCAACCTTTTTGCCCCCTTTCCCTTATCCACCTTGTGGAAGCTTAGTCCCCCATCACTCTTTCTTCATGGTCGGTCTACATGCAGCGGTGTTTATATTTTATTAATGATTTTGCATAATTACATATACAAAACAGGCTCCTGGCCTTAGCATCCTAGGCTCTCCGGTCAAATAAACACATAAGCCACAAGCGTATCAACACTTGGCTCACCATCCTACAAAACATGTTTACAATTCATAAATACAACAAGGGCTCGTCCTTGGGGATATTACAACAATTGTATGATTCATTATCTTGAATCAATAATGTTGTAATTGTAATGAACTTTTCTATGGGAATACTTGACATGCATGGATTGTGGAGAGCTAATTTTGTTTAATTATAATTTTGTAGGCTTGTTATGTTTCTTTTTCGTTGTTTTGTATGTTCATCTAATTAGTTCCACACATGTTTCTATAGCCACCAATAAGAGACATTTATAATTCCATCTCCAACAGGGGGGTTGAGAGATCTTATGTTTCCTCTAGGACCATGAATGCACTTTTTTGTGGTTTCTTTTCATAATCAATTATTGTTTCAAGTGAATTCTAGTTAAATGTGAAATTCTCATTCTTAATTTTTTTTCCTCATTTTTTTGTACTAATTGAACATCTTAGAAATGTGCATTTGATAGGATTATTCCATGCACCACCCCAACCTATGGCTCAGATGTCAACATACAACGCACCACTTCACACCATCATTTTTTTTAGCATGTCACATTGGAAGCATGTATTACAACAAACAATATTTTACATTTATTAATTTATTAATTTGCATCCATTTCTTCTAGCACATAGTGTTGAAGTACCAAGAGAGATAGTTGGAGTCAGATTTAGAATATAAATATAATAAACATGATAATTTAAATGGTATATGTTATATTTAGCCATATATTATAACATAATATAATTATGAACTTACATCTTGAGTAGAGGATGAACTATTAGACTTCTTTGAAATTGTACTAGATGAGAAACTACTTAGTGTTGAAGTAGAAATCATACATCTCCTTTCTAGAAGAAAGGATATAGAGACAATACCTATGAGTGGTAGTAAAAAAAATGCAATTTATATTGGCAATAAGACTTTTATAAAATTCGTGTTATTTCTATATGAACATGCCAAGCGAGACTATGAATTAGATAAATACAAAGAACTCAAAGAACCCACCATTGTTTACACAATCTGGAAACAACATTGAAAAGATATTAATTAAAATAATAAAATGGGGTTATTATATGTGTGAGGGATTACAATATTGAGGGTTACTAAGTTAGGGACTATAGATGTTAGGTGTTAAATCACTTAGGGGTGTTAGAAGTTAAATGTTATTGTGATTAAGAAAAATATGTGCTAGTAACTAAAAGTATAGTGCAATGGATATAATTCATAAAGGTTGAAAGTTATATTTATTGAATCAATATTTATATTTTACCCATTGTTCAATCATGTGGATAATGATTGAACAATGATAGGTATTGAGTAATCATTACAAATATTTGCACGAGATTCATGTGAATGGCACATCTCAATGACTATTGTTATTATTCTAACTGTTATCCAAAGACATCATATCACCAAATGTGGAATCAATTCCCTAAATTATACACTAGGGCCAATTTAACATGTGGGAAGGTGAATGTGTTTCCCATCACCATCTATGAGAATTATTGTAGGTTGGGGATTTGGGGGCTATGCCCCAACAAATTTATGTTATTTTTATGGGCTCCAAAGCCATGTATCAAAAGGAAAAAATATATTAGGTAGTGAATAAGCAGTTTTTAAGTGTGTTTTTCAATGGTAATAAAAATCTGGTTTTGGTGACACGTTTTGACAATGGCGGAATAGGAAAAATCACACCTTTAATCATCGAGCCTTCCAAATCCCTAAAATTGTGGGGATGAAAACCACTAAACAAGTCAAGTGAAGGTATGATAGAGATAATGATAGTGAAATTCCAAGGGGGGTGAATTCTAAGGGGGGGATAATTGTTTGTCTCAAGTACTTATGCAATCCCACAAGATCCATTTAACAATAAACCTAATATTGACAACTAGGATACCTCTTCATATGACAAGGGGTCATCAAATTTAAACATCCAAAGGGATGACAAAATATCTTGAAAAATATGAGTGGATCCATCAAAATACTAGTATTGACCTAAGCATTGACACTGAAATGAGAGCGCATCCCTTCTACTAGAAAACACATCCACTAGAAAGGATTTTGATACTCTAGGAAAACAACTATGTTTCACTGAGAAATAGCTATGTGGTGTTGTTTTGATTCCTAACCCCATAATATTGACCTAAACTATAAATTATTTTGATTATGATGGGAGGATTTTAATGGGTTATATTAAGATTATTTTTTGGTTTTTTAAAATCTTGGCTTGGCGGAATTAACCAAGATTGATATCTTTTAGGGAGAGGGAAAGGAGGTAATTCAAACTTTTAATCATTTCTAAGTTTCCAATATCACTAATGAGCACAAGAAAAAGTATTTAGGTCCTTCATTGTGTGCATTAGTGGTGTGAAAAACTTGAAATGAAATGCTAAAGGTATAATTGTTATAGCATCATTTGACACCACATATGTTTATGATGACTCATTGGCCTTTCTTGCAGGAAATTTCCCCCCCTTTCCTCCTCCAAAAAACTTAAGAAAACCCCATCTTGTTGTTGAAACATGTGGTTCCTTTGTAACCTCTCCTTATTGGGTTGATTGGGTCAACCATGTCAACTTATGGATTCTCGATCCACATTTTATGGACAGATGCAACCACCCTCACCCGAGTTTGTTGAGTTTGGTCCATGACCAAACCTATTTATAGACTGTCCTTGTGATTGGTCTATCATTGATTATTGATCTTCTCAATTGTCAGATCATATTGGGAGATCTGCTCTCTCTCCTTGAGTGACTTGTTCTTCAGTGCTACGGTGTCTTTTGACACCACTGCTTTTCTCGGATCCGTTATCTTCTACGTTCAATACCTGTCCCAACATGTGGTATCAGATTTGTTGGTTTTTTTATCTCTGGATTGCAAAAAGACTCAGATGTAGATGAGACAATGTTGAAGCTATTTTATGAATTTGTTCTTTTCAAGTAAAGAAATGCTAATGGCTTGATGTAGGTTATCGATCATTTGTAGAGAAATGTTGATGGAGTTCTATTGTGATTTATCTGTTTAAGATGGCCGTGGTTTCTTTGCCTGGTGGTTACAAGCTCTTGCCATCGACCTTTCCCGACTACAATTTGTATGGATATCGATGGGAGTTTACTCGATGGAATATCACATCGACTTGGTTTTTTCTCATGAGTCATTTCTATAGACGCACATAAATACAACTTATTGTTGAACTGGAGTTCACCCGAACTTTGCTTCTCAATGGTCGAAACCCTTGATTTCTTGCTTTCTCGTCGGAGTAGAAACTAGATCTGATCTGTCACTTTTTTTGTCGAAGGAGTCGACTTGGCTGGTGGATCGACTTGATTTGGCTCAGAAACCCAACTCGAATGATATTATCGATTGATGAATCTATTGATGGATTGAACCCAGCTTGGATTTTGCTGAGACCCTCGACTAGCGGAAGTTTTGACAAGATCAAATACTCATTCTTTGTGGAAAGTGGGTAGATTCCCTAGACTAGAGCTACGCCCAAATAATTTAACTTGATCGATCCTTCATCGATTTAAGGATATATGACTAGATCTGGGACTCGTACCAACTGCTTGGCTTCCCATCACTCCTCATTTCTCGATGACTCGAAGCGTGGTGGGAATTGTGCGATTGAAAAGTGCTTTTTTGCATGGTTCTTGCATCCTTGTTTTGTTGTGGACTAGATGCTCCATAGACCAATGCATGCTATCGATTGGTGACTACATTTCCTAGACGACCAAGCATAGAAATGAATTGGTGTGATTCAGATGACCTTTTCCTTATTTTTTTGTGGTTTGTCCATCAAAACATTCTCTATGCTCCTTATCAACATGGGCATGTTGAAAAAATATGAAGTTTTCATGCTTCAAAAATTGTAGGAGATTCATGAGAAGAAGGATCTTACCTTGGAAGAATCTCACAATAGACTTCGTGTAGAAATCACCACCTTGCAAAATGTCATTGCACAGTTGCAGACTGGAAATCAACGATTGAAAAATGAACTGAAGATAGCCCATACTCAACTGAAAGATGAAGTTTGCCTCTTTCAAACCATCTTTTTACAATGATTTGATGAAAATTCTAGGAAGATTGTTGACCTAGAACAGAGCAAGGAGACCATTTTCCAACATCTAGTGGATGATTTTGGAGACAAGGTGGATCTTGTTGATGATCTTGTGAAGGAGGTGAAAGTCCTCTCTCATGAAAATGATTCCTTGAAAACAAAAAAAATTGGACTGAAAAATCAGTTGAAATATGCAAAATACGTGTTCCAAACTATTGTTATTGAGCACTCCAGAAGGGTTTCTTCCATGGGGAACATTGTTGCTAGCTTTTTCCAGACTCTTCTAGATGAGTTTGAAGAAAATTTTGACCTTCTTGAATAATTGGAAGAAGAAGTGAAATATCTTCCTCATACAATAGTGAGCACAAATGTCATCTAGCTGATGGAAGAAAATACCCAACTGAATTGAGAGGTTTCCCACTTGTAAGCCTCCATTGATGATCTTCTTGAATAAGTTCCTCCACTCCAAGAAGATAACAATTTATTTTTTGACAAGTATCAGACATTGAAGAAAGATTACAGTGCCATATTGTTGCAGCTGACTAAGAAGAATGGGACTCTTCAGAGCTTGCAAATTGTTGAACATAATGTTGAGACATCTATTGAGAAGAAGATTAATATTTTTTCTTCTTCCACCATTGCTGATACTCTGGTTGTTTGTGACAATATTGTTGATGTTGTTGAGTTTCCAAGCTCACCCATTTATTCTCCACCCCCTACTTTTGTTTTTAAGAAAGATGTTTTCAATTTATGTTTTGAAGCTGATAACTGTGTTGTTTCTCCTAGATTTGAAAAACACACTATAGGTATAAGATCCCAACTACTCGACAAGATGGGATATATCAGAGGAGGACATGGGAAGAATGGATAGGGTATTGTTGCTCCTATTGTGCCTATGATGATTCCACCAAGAACAATTCTTGGATATGATGCTATTTTTACCTCCTTTCCTACACCTTCCCCTACTGCAAATAGGGAAGTTTTGTTTGTTACAAGTGGAGTTTAGACTGATTTTCTAGCAAAACAATCTATCGAACCTGTTGTTGAGATGGTTGCTCCTGACATACCAGATTCTAAGAATATTCTTTATGATGGCATTGATGTTGATATATTAGGTACACCAAACCCTGCGCCTATATCTCTTGATCGACTAACACATCCTTTTGTGCCTTATCATCATCCTCACCATAGAAAGAATGACAATTATGATTTCAGATCATTGCAAAAGAGACGTGAAAGATAGAACTGTGGACCTTTTCCAACTACCAAGATTGATTATGGTTGGATTGATGAGTGGCCATGGGTACATTGGAACTGATGTTTGAAGAGTTCCTACCATTGTGTTTCGTTAGTTGTATGGATGTACCACACCACTCTTCATTACTGATGTTTTTCATATTGGTTGACTGAGATTAGACTCGACTTGATAGTCGACTGTAATTCGACTGGGATATTGGTCGAATGATATTCGACCCAACTTGGCAGTCAATTGGAAGTGCTTTCGACTATGCATTTGTTGATTGAGCTTCGACTATCTATTGTCCATCGACTGGTATTTCGATGAATATTTGTTGTTGATACTTTGATCCCTCAGTTGTGTTTAAGGGGGGGAGTACTTTGAATTTTCTTCTTTTGTACCTGATGTAGAGACTTCTTGAATTGATAGAGACTGATTGTATTGGTGCTTTCTTGTCTAGTTGATTCATCGAATGTCTAGTGTTGTCTTGTTGTCTAGTCGGTTAGCCAACTAAGACTATGTTTTGATAACAGATTTTTCAACCAGTTTGCATTGGATGACTGCTCTTTTTTCCTTGATCCGTGTTGATGGTGATTATAATTCCTCGAGAGTGTTGATGTACCATTTTGTGATCATCTTTTGCAACCAAGAAAAATTCAGGGGGGAATGTTGTGGAATTTGTTTTCCTCCAAGTTGATTTTACATGGGGGGTATTGGAACATGTGGTTCCTTCGTAACCTCACCTTGTAGGATTGATTGAGTTGATGAATTATTTCGGGTGACGATCGAATAAAACCTCAGTTGACGATGTCAACTTATGTATTCTCGATCCATGTTTTATGGACAGGAGCAACTGCCCTCACCCGAGTTTGTTGAGTTTGTTCCATGACCAAACATATTTATATATGATCTTTATGATTGGTTTATCATCAATTATTGATCGTATCAATTTTCACATCATCTCTAGAGATTTTATCTCTCTCCTTGAGTGACTTGTGCTTCAGTGCTATTGTGTCTTTCGACACTACCACTTGTCTCGGATATTTTGTCCTCTATGTTTAATCCTTGTCCCAACACTTGCTTGATATACATGAGTTTCCTTAAAGCATCCCACGTACATATGTTGACTACTAGTTATAAACCTGCATGCATGTTAATTTGGCTCAAAAAAATAATAAATCCTAACTTCTCAAGTAGAGTTGATGGGCTCCTCAGGTTCATGACCTCCTGTATCCCTTCCATAACTACTCCAACCATAAAAAATGAGTATAAATTAGAGCCTTGGGGAAGAGGAAAAAGAGAACAGATAAATGCATCCTTATGCTATCATTTTCATTATAGCCCCACAAGTCCCCTTTCCCCCTTGCATCTGATATTTTCCTTCCCATCTGGAAATCCTTGTTTTCATAAGTTGTGCTCTCCCTATCTTGTCAAGAATAAATCCTTTTCCTTCCTTGGACTTGTTTGAGCACAAAATATTGGAGATATTGGTTATCATCCCTGGCTTTGGGTGGAGGAACTTAGAGCCCAATTTCAGGATCGTGTCACATAATTTATAGGTTGTAACCGACTGTTATGTTGTTCATAATAAAAGATCTCTCGTTGTTGTCCAATTTCATATGTTGATTCATGTTTCTAATGTATTTTACATCTTCTAATTTTAATCTATTATGAAAGTTGTAATGATCGTGTTTTAGTTAGTTATCAGATAACTACCTATTTTTAGTTGCTCATCTCTTCATGTGCAAGAGGTTTCAAAGGATCATTGTGGAAGAGCATTGGAGAGAAAATATTCATGCGGGTTCGACATCAAATGTTGGAATGGAGTTTTGTTCTCTTCTCTCTCCCTTGAAATTTAGTTATTGCAAAGTAGCTATTTTTAATTGAATACTTGATTCGAGTATGAGAGTGGTCCTTTAGGGTATCGTTCTATTATGGCCCTAACCAATAGCCAAAGGACATTGTTTTCCATAATATAATTGATGACTCCACTGAAGATACTCACTTTTTGGGTCATTAGGGGTACTTGTGGTTTGTATTTATTTTAATGTTTTTTCACTGTTTTTTATCATTATCTAGAATTCTCTTGATTTTTTCAATCCTTCTCGAGTATTCCAGACCCCTTTCTCTTATATTTGAGGGGATTTTTACTACGTGTATGTGCTTTTATTTGAGTACATACATGACTTTTCTTGAAAGTAGTCGTATACATACGCTACTTGTTTGTGTGACAGTCGCGTACATGTTTTGGGTTTGAGTTTTCTTCTCTTTCATATCACTAGAAGTTGGGTTGTGGTACTGTAGGGTCTTCCTAGATCCTATGAGTCTTTAGAGCTTTCATTTTGGTTTTAGAAAATGTTTCTTTTTTTTGAATTTTATAAGAAAGGTCCAAAAATATTTTCTCAAGTTTCTTGTTTTGTCAAGGTTTCTTTTGGATTTTGATGGTTTTAGGTCTTGAGAAAGATTCGCCAGGTGTATACTACACTCTAATATGTTCTTATAGTTCTTTATAGGGTGTTTGGTCATCTATTTGCAATCTTTCTTTCCTTATACCTTATTGTTTTCTTGATTTACTTATATGAACAAAAGTGGAAGAGTGTGTGCTTGTGAACTTTCTTCCTTATCCTATGAATTTGCATTTAAAAAGAAAAGTTCAATGTATGCATGTTTTATTTTGGAATTCTCTCTTGTACTTTTCAGAAAAAACAAAAATATTTAATTTTTCATTTAGAGTTAGTTTCTAGGGTGCATCTTTATCATATAAAGTAAAAAGCGAAAAAGTCACATTTTTTATTTAACTTAGTGCATTTCATAAGATTTTGTAGATTTCAATCAAATTGTGCATTAAATTGAAAGTGAAAGATTTTCATTTCCATTGCATTGAAAAGGAAATGTCTCTTTGAAGAGAAGTGCATTCATATCCATATATTACACCTCTTTATTTTGAATAATTTAGCCTGTTTCATATCAACAATATTCTTAAAGTGTAATTATTATTGTTTCCACAAGCATAAATACACATCACTTAATTCACGTTCATTCATTTTTTACTTAAGAAACAACCATTAAATTGAAATAAAATAACTAAAATCAATTAGTAACCTTTTTATAGGGTTCACCAATAGCTTAGGATAGGGCTTTTGATTAGGGTGGAGAGTAAATTCTCTAAAGTCAACCCAAAGAAAACACGGGAGTCTATGATAGGGAGAGTCAAATCCAATTTTCATATAAGTATAGTCGGGAAGCTCCTCTAACTCAATAGTTAAACACGAGGTGATGTGAAGGAGAGTCACGGAGATAACCCCTTCAAAGAGTAACTAAGCATAGTGCAGATATCATATTTGGGGGTTTTTCTAGTGCCCTTACCTTCGTGAGAGGCAATTCTTTCGAATCTTCTGGCTTTGTTACCCTACCCATACATTCGATCCTGACTATCAACTGTACCCCCAGGTGTTGACTATGAGTTGGTATCCCTAGTTTCTTTTCCTAGGTATCACAAAGGTGACTGCGAGAGGTTTCCTGTGGTACTTGATACAGACTTTGTATCACACTTTTTAGTATTTTTGGAGGGTGCCTCGAGAAGCATGGGTACTTGCACCAGATAAGGTTGGTTAGTGGAGGTCGGGGTAATTGTTTCTCATTCCTTCGTTCATCAATTCATGGGAATTAATCAACATGTTCCTTCATCCAAAACATCCTTACTTGACTTTGTTTCTATTATGATCTCGGGACCTAATCCACTTGATTCAGGATATTGGAAAAGTTGTTTGCTCAACTTGTATATTTTAGGGATTTTTATTGTTTTAGTGGTTTTATCTATATGCATAGAGGACTTAGGTAGGTGTGTTGGATAGCACCTTGAATATTCTATTTAAATTGGTTGATCAACCGTTGTGTCGATCGTGGAGAGTTCAAGGTATTCCTCCTGAAGAAGTTCCTATAAATTCTCCACTTTCTCCTCAGAGGCCTCAACTCGATCTAAAAAATAATTTTGTACCAGTTAGTCTAGTTGACTTTGTATAAATTGAGGACTCAGAGAAAAACTCTTTTGCAGCGGAGGTTACTCGTATATCAGACCTCGAAGCCAAAAAATTTGTTTATCTGTTTAATTCTCCATTAACTAGACCTGATAGTCTATTTATTTTGTGAATTTGGCTCCCAGGTCGGACTACGCTAATATTTTCCCTCTTCAGTGGGATGTAATGGAAGTCACTGCGGAATTGTCTGGGTCGGGGGTCCCTGCAACCCCCACATCAACAATCGTATCCGGAGGAATCCTTCCTCCTAGTATCTCTAACCAAAAAACTAATGTGGTTCATTCCACAATAGTTGCGTCTCTCAATAGCTCTATGTTGTTGATTTTCGGGTCCACTAAACCTTTGAGTGTGGCCTCTTCATTGCTACCTTTAAGATATAATGATTTTACGTTCATAATGTCATCGTTTGGCATCTAGAACGTGTCGGTAGTATCGCAACCGACTCCCCAAGTTTCTAGCATCGGGGTTGGAAATTCTTCAACTCCCTTCCAAGATTTTCCGTGGGGTCGGGGGCATATCTATTCGATCAACTTCCAGTTCTCTAGCTACAACTGAAAGGAGGCTCCGACCCCCTAGTTTCTCAGGCTACAACCTGAGGGAATATCCAACTCCCCAATTCTCTCGCTATAACCAGAAAGAGGCTACAACCCCCTTTGTTCTCTAGCTACAACTAGAAGGTGGCTACAACCACCTATCCTTACCCCATCCAGCCGCCCTGAAATATAAGTAGAATGATGGAACCACTGTCACTCTATCACTGTGAGATATACTGTTCTAAACCTGTACCAGTCAACTTGCACCAAACAACCTATAATCAAACTGTACCAATAACCTGTAAACAACTTGTACCAATAACATGTGCCAACATGTACCATGTTTCAGCCTATACCTCAACATGTACCATAAAAAAGTGCATCAAACATGCACCAAACCTATACAAATAACCTATCACAACAACCTATCCAAACAACCAATCACAACAACCTGTCTCATCAATCTTATCAACCAAATCAGATCTACTCACTAATATCAATCACCAAGAAAAATCTCAACCATATGCACATTATTACCAAGATGTGAATCAACCAAGCATATCACAATAACTCATAATCATCACCAAGATCGATATGTGCTTCTAATACTATACCAAGACAAGTATGCTACATCATCCATAAACCATGTGTCAACAATACTACTAACAAGTGCCTCCAACCATGTACCAAGTATATACCAATCATGCATCAACTACACATCAACTATGACTTGAATCAATATGTACCAACATCATGAACTATACACCTCATGTAAGTGCCAACTCATCAACTACTTGTATCAACCATGTATCCAACATGTACCTCAACCATATACCAAATACATATACCAATATAACCATCAAAAGTTCTCTAGCAATACATCACACTATCCATAACCAAATACCATAAACCCTTACATCAAACCATGTTCCATAACCTCACTTTTATGTATCCTTAGGGATGTATCATTCATAAGCCAATCATATACCAATAACACTAACAAGTGTCTCTCACACTGCACCACAAGATATGCCAATAAATCAAACTAAGTGCACTAACAATATACTTCAATAGATCTGCCTCAAAACCATTCTACAACAAGTCCTAAACTTCCAAGAGGGAATCCAACATATTTACAAGGAAAACCCTCAACCATATTCATAAGTTCAACACTACACATATGAAAACCATACATTTTTTCTTCTTGTAGCGTACTGCTGCCGTGAATCTGCTACCGTGATTTTTCTGCTGCACTTTTCTGTCGCATTTTTTCAACCGCATTTTTTCTGCCTCGGTTTTCCTGTCGTGATTTTCTGCCGCACTTTTCCTGCCGTGATTTTTCTGCCACACTTTTCTTGCTGCACTTTTTTCTTCCACACATTTTCTTCCGCAGTTTTCCTATTGCACTTTTCTTGCCGCACTTTTCTCTATCAATAATACCTGCCCAAATAACCTTTCACAAAATAGATATTCAATGATATTCAATAGGACCTAATGGGAGAGCCTTTCTCTCTTATTTATACTTCCATATAGCTTACTCAAGGGGTTACCTTCTAACCAACTTAACCCACTTTCTTTATTTTAGGGATAACCCACTTCTAACCACTTGTCCACTTCTAACTCACTTTGCTACAAATAGTAAATTCTCCACTTCTGGTTGCAACTAAATTATTATTTAATTAATTTCTTTTGCAACCACTTTGAACTATCCATAAATAGTAAACTCACCACTTCTTGTTACAACCACTTTATTATTTAAATAATTTTTATTTGCAACCACTTTGACTACTTTCTTATTTAAATAATTTATCTTTAGTCACAACTTCTCATTGCAACTAACTTTTCTATAATTAGTCAATTCATAACTTCTTTTCCCTTAACTAACTTCTTGTTGCAACCAGTTTATTATTTAATTTATTTTTTAATGAAACAAGTATACCCATGATTAACTCCTAGTTACTGCCAATTTGACTAGTACACTTCTTCTAGGAGCTTCTAGAATAATTGACTTCTTTGACCTTCTAGGGGCTTCTAGATAACTCATGAGGGTTCTCCAACTTCATATGGCCATAAATCTCTAACTGTTAGGAGTTATGTGACATTCCACATATCAACGGAATAGAATAGTCTTACCTACAAATAGAATAAACTTCATACCGTTATAAATCAATAAAATTGAAGTCCCTTAATCATACTGTTGGGGCTATCGTAAGTTTCTATCGAACTTGCTTCAATGGTTTCCATCAATGAAAACCAACAATCCAAAGCAAATGTCCATCAAACTAAACCAAATGTCTGACAAATCCAAGAAATGGAAGAGCAGATGTGAACTATAAGATAGAGGAATAAAGAAACACAATATCGACAGAAGAGTTATGCTAATGCACATTGCATTGACCGCAATTATGAAGTTGACAACAAAGTTTTCTTGAGGGTGAAATCGCATAAGAGTTCAATCAAGTTGGACCTTTCAAAGTTGTAAAAAGGAAAGGACTCACAGATTACCGACTATCCTTGCTTGATTATTTGAGGCGTATGCACGATGTATTTCATGTATCTGTTTTGCGACATTATATATCGGATCCATCACATGTTATTGACTTGAGTTCTTTGTAGGTGTTGGACGAGAGTGTTATCATGGTGGAGCCAATCCACATAATGGAACATCACACTCAGAAGCTACGATGTTGAATAGTCGATCATGTCAAGGTCTAATGGGACAATTATAACCAACACTCGGCTACATGGGAGGACGCATATGAGATGCACCAACAGTTTCCAAATTTGTTTGATAGATTGGATATTTAGATTTGTGTCAGATACATTTGTTTATTCTAGTTAGACTATACAAACTTTGGGACAAAGTTTAAAACAAGAGGGGCTGTATGTAACATCCAGTTCCACTAAGCACATTGTATACTGACATATTCTTTGAGGACACTTGCGAGTAAGTGATCCGGTTATGATACATTATGATTATGCTTTGATTATGAGTTATATTGTGATGTCATTATGATTTAAATGTTAATTTCTAGATGTACATTTATTAACAGGGATTATTCATGAGGTCTCCTGAGTGTGCAAGATACATGATAGGTTGAGGATGTCGATGGAATCAACAGAATTCCTTGAACTCCAGATTGAGTCAGGGAGTGGATCCGTATTTTTGTTTGAGTATTGATTTATACACATGAGATTATATGAAGATTTCAGTATGGATGCTATGTATATGGATATTGATATTGTTTTTGTCAGCGGATGTAGGCTTGGTGACGCTTTTTAATCCAAATCACATAAGGAGTAAAGGGGCCATACACAGAAACCAGAAAGATGAAGGAGATGTGTGGCATCATCCCTGCCACATCCTACTAGCACTCATGACGTGACCTAAATGCATGGTTAAAAATTACCTCGTTCCCAGAGGTCCATGATGTCATGAGGGTATACTGAGACAATCACTCAATAATTCTAAAGGGTGTGAAATAAGGAGAAATCCTTATTCCTTAGACAACCCTCAGTCTTTCACAAGGTCAACCAAGTGGAGTGTTGACTCCAAGTGTCAAAAAAACTTCCAAACTAGTCAAATGCGAGTGGCACCCTTGGAGAAAAGAGGTGCATCTTGAAGGGAACATCACATAAACAAATTGTGAATAAACAAAAATCTCAATGGCCTAGAAAATATAATAAAAAAAATTTGTTAGACCTTGTTAGAACATAGTATTTAATTAATTATTAATTTATAACTAAGAAATTTATAAGAGTCTAAGTCTAATATGTTTGGCTAAATTAAAACATAAAAAAGGGAATAAAGATATTATACTAGTGAGTTAAGTAAATAAACAAATAAGAATAAAGTGGGTAGGTGCACATGTGTGCATGAAAATAATAAAAGGGATTTTTAAAATAAAAAGAGATTAAAACATGAGAGAATAGGTGGTCCACATAGAGTAGCATCTTGAGTCAATCTACCACTAATCATAACTAAAAGAAGACTCTTAATCCAACTCAAACTAAATTAGGGGACACAAAATAAATGAAGAACCGTGGAACTAAGGGACAACTAAGAGGAAAAATAGGAAAAAATTGGGAAATGTGGGGGAAAATGCATAAATAAATAAAATAAAAAGGGAATTAACATGTGCAACTTGGGGAGAGTGTGACACATGTAGTGGGTGAATAATATTTTAATTAAATTATTAAAAATTAATTATTTGTGTATGCAGAAATGTGTCATTGGGAATTTTTCTATAAAATAAATGGAGAGGAAATGAGAGGGAGCTCACTTTTTGAAAGTATTGTTATGCTGTCAAAAATTTTATGAACTAGTTTACTTGTTGAGAATTGGTTTCCAAACTTGGAAAAGAGTAGAAGCTCTTCCTTGAGAGGCAAGTTTGGTGCTATTGTTTTCTGGTTTCTTGTGTGTGGCCCCTTTGCGGATCGGGGGGATAAGGGGAAAGAAGAGTACCCCTAGCTTTGGTTGGGAGGTACCGGTGAAGTCTCAGATTATCAGGTGGAAGCAAGGGAGGGATACGCAAGTCATCAACATAAACTATCTTCAACTACGAGTTCATTCGGTCACGATATTTTTCTTGAGTTATTAAATTTTTAAAATACTTGTACTAAAATATGGTTAGTTATTTAAAGCAATTCATGTGCTAAAGGATCTTAGATATATTGTAATGGTCATTTATTTCATTCTACGAAATCATGAGGATCGACATTGTAATTAAGTTACATAGAATTATTATCGTTGAATTTAGAAGATAGAAATAATGTAGTTTTTCAGGAAGATGTTTCTTACATCTCGTTAACGTTGTAGCAAACTTGCACATACCCTCAGTCTTGAGGACTATTTTGTATGTTGTTTTTACTAAATTCTAGAATGTTGTGAAATTTAACTTACTGGAACCACTCTAAATGCGCCTATAAAATTGAACTAGTACAATAATATCAGGGTATCTTGCACTCAACAGTTAAACTACGAGTATACATCTTGTACAATGTTGGCTTTTGACCACTTATCATTTAATATACCAACCACCTTGAATTGAATATGACATCTACATCGTCGAATTTCTCTATGTACTAACCTACATAACCATTCTGATTTTTGCAACTTTCATTGTGTTCTTTTTATTTTATGCAATTTCTCTGTTGAAATTTGGGTAGCGTTGTTGGGTATTGTGGATTTTTAATGCTCCTTCCATAGTATAGAAGATACCATTTTAAATATTATGTTTGGTATAATTAGTATAAGGAATCTTAATTCATGTGTATGTAATAAAAAAAATTGACTGAGGAATAGACATTGTTCTCCAGTTCGTATCTCCCAAAATACAGTCTATCCTGGTGAGTTTTCAATGAATGCTCATTTGTTTCCAAGATATGTGAAATATTAACAACGAAAATTCAGAATTCCAATTGTAGAATGCAAGGAAAATAGTTTACAGTTATTGACAAATTTTAAATTGGTTTTTCGAAAATCTTTTATGATTATTTCATATAGTTTAGGAATCACCTCGAGTTGGCGTGAGAATGCAGTGCATTTGAGAGATACTGTAACAGAAGGGATATTGGAATTAAATTGGATTCCACTATTTTATTTACTGTAGTTAACCCTCCACAACAATTTATTGTAGTTAACCCTCCACAACAATAAATTTCGAAATATAGTCAACATGTAAGGATAATGTTTAAGAGTCGCTATTTTCTCTTGAGACGGTTTCGATGCGGTTGGAATTTATCAGTTACTAATATCCAACTAAAAATTGGAGTCATGCATTTTCTATCGATATTGTAAATCGATAATCTTTGAAAGTGGATGTTTAAGGTCAATAGCCAACTGAGATCAACAAGTAAATTAGGTTAATTTGGAACAAATAATTTCAGATATTTTCATCAATGAATTATACATATACTATACTAATAATTATCAAATTGGAATATGACATTGTATATATATTATTAGTCCCTGCCTCTGGCTAGGGACTATAGTATTCAGTCGGTGCATTATGTTACAATAATAGGTGTATTATGTAGTCTTTTTACAATAAAACTACCTAAGTTTTTTTAATATATTTATTATTTCATTTTTTTTCAAAAATATTATATTTTTCAAATATTTTAATTTTTTGTATCTAATTTTAGCTTGGTTGAAATCTTGTTGATACTACATAATTCTTCAGTGTGTTCAATTTTTTTTTGTTAATTGTCAAAGTTATAAATCAATTTCCAAAAAAGATTATATAAATTATGTGATTGGCTTAATTTCAGGTTCTGGTTTAAGTTAAAATAGACACACTGTCTTCGTGGCACTTTCACTATGTTTCACTGCATTCGAGGGTCCATTATCCACCGCCACAGCTCCATGCTCCACCCTCCACCTCTCCATACATAACTTGCACCCCTCATTCTGTCCCTGATTCTTTTTTCTCTGCGTCCTCCATTCTGTCCCTTATTATTTTTGCTCCCCAAGTCTTCATCTGCTTGGTCTTCAAGTTTTGCTTTGCATGTCTGCTTGACATGGTTGACACATGTTTTTCTCAATGCCCTTCCAGTTGTTGATGCCACTCTGTGAGTATTTCATGAAAGGGAAGAGTAATAATTGAAGAGCTTGTGCCACTCTGCGAGTATTTCATGAAAGCGCAGGATAATAACTAAAGAGCTTGTGTGTGTTTTAAGTCTGTGGGGTTTCTCTAATAACAATTCCTCCATGAAGAGATTTAAGTGAATTGGGCTTAAGAAAATATATGAACCAGATCTTATAGAACTAAAATGATAGTTAATAGCATTGGAAGGTGGTGAATGGTAGTTAACTGAGCCCGTGAGTGTGAATAGAGAGATTATTAGTGTAAATGTGAAGGTATGGTTGGGTAGTTTGTTGCAGTCTTAACATGAGTGTTGTGTAGAAGAAAAGAGGGGTTATGGATGCGTTAGGTGCACTGGGTATTGGGATTAGCATAGTCTTTGGGGGGTTTGTCCTTGTATTTCTAGCAGAGCGAGCTACTATGTCTTCGTGTGGAAGAGGTACACCATACTGAACAAAAGAGGATTCAAAATAGGTACAAAGTGCAATGGAGATAGAGGCAACTTTTCCCATGAACAGATCTGGATCCTGAAAACCATATTCAATTCATGTATGAAGAACCCCACGAGAAAACAAAGAAAATGCATCACAACGCAGGTACAAGAATTTGGAGAAGTTGAGGATGCCAGTGTATTTTATTGGTTCCAGAACAAAAATTCCAAAACAAAACAAAGGGAACCGCAACTGCAAGTTGTACAAAAATCAAAATCTATGGTGGAGACCAGGACCCCATTTTCAAGTTCATCTATATCAACAACATCAACGTCTGTTCAGTACCATACACAATAACATTGGAGATCAATATTACTCCTCTGATGTGTCTGTTTCTTCATTTTCCAGAGAACATGATGAACCGTAGATCGTGAGCGATGAAATGAGTAATAATAATGAACTGAGTAACATGCAAGCAATAGAAGTGGTAGTGACAACAGGTTGCCAAAGAATATTGAATGAAGGTACATATTTTCTTTAAAACTACAGAAACAATATTATTCTCATGTCTTAGTTGAAGCTGCCAATATGCATATACGCTCATGCATTTCCGTCATGTATATATGTTCTCTTGGTTATGTCTAATATTAATTTTGGTTTGCAGGAACATAAGGCATATAGGAATCAATCATTAATACCAACTCATTAACAACTATATTCATCGGCCATCGTCCAATTGACGTTCCTATGGGGTCGATAAACTTCAGGGCTTTCTTCGGGGATAACTGTTTGCTCAGTTACTTTGGCCTCTTGGTGCCCGTGAATGAATGGGGAGTCACCCTGGAGGGTTTGGAGCATGGAGCCAATTATTATTTGGTATGTCAATATATATAGAAACGGTTTGAGCTCAATTAATTTTCAAAACTTTAAATGTAGAAGTATGGTCGAATCTAGGTTGCATCGTTGGTGTCTGATTCTTTTTATTTTTGCAGATTAAGATGTTATGAAGGTTACTGTATTATTGGTTTGTGACGACTTGTAGCATCGTTGGTGTCCGTTTCTTTTTATTTTTGCATATTAAGTTGTTATGAAGGTTACTCTATTATTGGTTTCTAACGACTTGTAAACGCTTGCTCCTAGTAAGATAACTCTACATCTTGATATTTGATATATTGCACATCTAATAATATATTTAGTAGCTTCATATTTAACATATAGTATTATCATGTGTGAAAAAAGAGGCATGTCATGTTTTTTTTCAACCGGATGGTTTACAGAGTGCAAGAGTGCAATGGTGAAAGAGGCAACTTTTCCCATGAAACGACATTGGTTGGGTCCTTGGGGGGTTACTCTTCGTCCTCTGTGGATGCAGAGTTTGTGGCAAAGTTATTCCCCATGGGACCAGAGGCATCTAAGCTGCACAAATTTTGAATGGCTCTAGAAATTATTCTGACCATGGAAATATCAAGGCTCTAATTACATCCCTCCCTGTATGGAAGGGGAGTCTGATGAAATTCAAATTCTGGAGAAATTAAGGATTATGACATAGAAAAGAGTGACTGACCTTGAATTGCAGATGACATTTTACCTAGGTTTGCAATCATTATCTGTAGTAATTGTCTTTATGAACAACATGACACCTTGTTAATCTTGGACCGCTGCCAGTAATAGTATCGTTGTTAGACTCCAAAGAAGGTGGCACTAGAACTACTCTTGTCGTGAGTGTATTTTTTGTAGAGGCAGTTTGGTTTGTTCAGATTTGAAATAAATCATCCCATTTTTATTCTGTAATTAAAAAAAAAAACTATTGTCAACAAGATCCCTTTTGGGAATCCCAAGTAGTTTGCACATGTTATTTGAGTACACCACGAGTGCTTTCACCTCCTCATCCTGTACTTCTATCTGCAACTTCCCAGTCATAGAAAGACAATCCCTCCTTGTTACCCCTAACAACCTTACTACCTACCAAATTTTTATCTTACAGGAATCGATGATAAACTTTGATTAGGGTTTGATCAGGTCGAAATTATTGCAAAGGCTCTGGCAAACTTCTGGTGCATTACTATCTCTCTGTTGAGATATATTTAAGAGATGGTGATAAGGGTAAGTTGAAAATGGAATGTAATGGTGAAGGGGTTTTTCAAGTAGAGCCTGATGCAGATATTTCCTTCGAAGGCTTGTGAGATATCTCTTGAGAGTGATTCCTTGAATTCTTGATTTTATAAACATCCTTCCTTGCACTCTTGATTTTATAAACAACCTTCTGGAATTTCACGCTGCCTCTGAATGGATTCATTATTATGGATATTGGGATGGTAGCAGGCAGGCCTGGAATTTCAAATTTACCCAGCCTGTCAAGATAAAAATTGATGACGGTTAAATTATTTTCATGCCTGTCACTTCACATTTTACCCAAAATCATAAATGTCAAAATATTTTGTATATTGTGTAAATTTTAGAAGACCAGAGCTAGAGCATTGGAATTTGTAATTTCAGTGTCCATTTACTCTCCGAACTAGTATAATATGAACTAGTTTTTGTTAACATTTTACACTATTTCCAAATATTTTTATTTCAAATTCTATAAACAATAAGTTATAAAATTATTTGGTGATTAAATAAAATTTATCTAAAATTATATCATTTATTTTCTAATTTTAAAAT
>ML779723.1:716132-757842 GCA_009831015.1 Picea engelmannii
TTGTGCCTCCCGAGCAGCAAATGAATCCAGTACGCTCTGTTATCAAAGAGTAATGATATCGTATCCGAGAGATCTCTGGTTTTAATGATGAAGTGATTCTCGCAACCTATTTAGTAAATCTAATCTATGCGTTTCCAGGACAGGTCATGCTCTGTTATCAAAGAGTAATGTTATCGTATCTGAGAGATCTCTGGTTTTAATGATGAAGTGATTCTCGCAACCTATTTAGTAAATCTAATCTATGCGTTTCCAGGACAGATAATGTCAGATACAACTGTATCAGAAATTAATACAATTATTAACTTCATTATTAACATTATACAACTTGATTGCGTTACTCCGACTCGTGACCCCTACTACCTAGCCCATATACCCACTAGAGTTTTTGACGGGCATTGAAGGCGGTCACACGTCAAACTGACAGGTAGATAATTCTCATGCCAGTCAGTGATGACGTGTAAATTTTATTAACCAGTGTCAAATACGTCTAAAAACCGAAAAAACGTCCTGTGAGACGTCAAATTCCAGGCCTGGTAGCAGGCCTCTCAAACATCCCAAACTTAACTAAATTCTCACGTCACCCCAAATATTCTCATGGTTGTTGTTACAGCCTTACGCTATCATCACATCACATGTCAGGCCCATGTGCACTTGAATCGAAAATGCCCACAGGCCCTCATTTCATGCTGTCCATATTTAACAGTTCCTCTTCCTGAAAAAGCTGACAACAACACAGCGCGTGCAAATTATTGGGTTAATTAGGTGAAGTTGATAGATAATAAGTGAAGTTGAGGATGATATGCGAGAAAATAATAGAATACTAACGCACTGAGAGTTGACGGATTGCTTAGAATATTGATAGTTGGACATATTGATTTTATGTAGATCGTAATGTAATACAAGGATTGCGTGTTTTTGCTCTGACTAAGAATGGTCTTTCATGGGGGACTGTAGGTATGTGTCAGTCTGGACGAGAGGAAAACGGGAGAAACTAAAAAATAGAGATGATGACATAATCTGATTGATAATAAATTAGAATACAGTTTTAAATTATAGCGAATAAATAATTACAAAATAGAAGATGGGAAGCCACATTCTCTTCCCTGGAGACAAATTTATCAGATAGGCACAAAGAGACTCGAACCCACCGTCTATTCCCCTCACTCTCCTGTGCAATGGACCACATTTTATCTAATGCATTAATGCCTTTGAATGATGGAGATCTGAACTCAGAACGCGTCCGTACGCGTTTCCCTTCCTGCATAATTGACAGGTTCTTAATACCAAACTCAAAAACCGTCAGGTGTAAGCCAAATCAATAAGGTGGTAAGTCAGAGGCCCTCGTTGAGTCTCCAGTAAGCGAACCCATCGCCCACTTGCTCACCATTTCTTATTTCATTAACGGTGGGCACAATGAAATGACAGTTGGCATGATTTTGCTTAGACTTTTGAGGTGGAATCCTTTTACAACATATTTTATTATGTTGTGTGGCTCTAGGTCTGGCATAGGTGCACTGCAGGCTAGGAACTCTGCAGTTGAGGGACTGGCTCTGTGGCTCGATTTTGAAAAAGATTATTACAATAGGTTGGCGTCTGTCCCCATTCTTTTCCAGTGCCGACTTCTTTGGCACGAACACAAACATGTAACTAAACATCCCCTTTTTCGGCTGCCTGATTTCGGGAGTGTCGTGACCCCAATGGTCTCACCGGGACGAATGGATAGTTTCCTATCTGTCCCGGAAATTCTGTTTTATAACCTTTGGAATGCTGGAAAAAATTGAAATTATGTTTTATAACCTTTGGAATGCTGGAAAATTTTGAAGAAATTGAAGACAACTTCTCTTTGAATATATATTAAAGATAATAAATGTAAATAATTTGAACTTTTTTGGTGGAAGTAATGGTTTAAGGTTTTAAGCTGGTAACCCTAACCATTACCAAGAACAGTGAAGAAAAAAAACAATCTTAATGAAATGAAGCTTTAACTCAAAAATCCCTCTTGGAAAATAAAACATAAAAATTGTATTAGAATTGTAAATAAAAAATCATGTTTAGTCATGTTTAGTCATGCTCGGTTACAACCTTTCATGTACAATCGATGCATTTACACCTTTTCATATACAATTGATGCATTTTACAGAAGGTTCACCTCCTTGTTATGCTATTGGGCTTGTTCATGTGCTCTTTTAACATTTCAAATTATTAGAGGGTAAGAAGTCGTTATCCACCTTTTTCAATAATGTGGTTTTACCTCAGTGACTAGTACAATAGATTAGTCATTCCTCTTTGAAAAAATTGCAAGAACTTATTGAATGTGTTCCAACATCAAGCAATAAAACTTGTATTGAAGATTACATAGTGCTGTCAAATAAAAGAAGCTTACATAGTGCTGTTAAATAAAAGAAATAGGTTAAAACCACATGTTTCATAAAAGACAATCTCTGTGCAAGTACATGAAAAATCCATATTATATACTTAAACATAATTCATATTATATACTTAAACATATCTCATACACGTTCCAGACACATTTATTAATAAACTCACATAAATTTATTATATATAATCTACTTTACAGTTTATTATTTATACTTCAAGGTAAACTTCATTCAATAAACTTTGGTTTTTTTTTTTTTCAATAAAACATTGACTAACTGCTTTGCAGATATTTCCCTTGTTAACTATTCTTTCATTTGTTTTCTTTCATTTGTTTGTGTAATTTACTTAATCTTTTTAGAATTTTGAGTCAATTGTTTATGATATGTATGGAATTAGTTGTGTCCTTGTGAATCTTAAAAGAATAGTTAAGATGAATGGTTGTAAATCTATGATGTCACTAGATAATTCTTAATTTTAACTTTGTAATTTAAATTGAATGAGTGAGTAAATAATTCTTAAGAAATTCTATTTATAAATTAAATAGTAAAAGAATCATTTGAGTGCATTAATGATGTTGGATTTAAATTTTAAATCATGTTTTATGTATGAGGGTTATGGTGAAAGATGCGCACTCGAAGTTTAAGAAAATTTAAAAGTGGATCTTAGCAATAATTTAACTCTCGACCATGCAAGTTGTCGAGTGAAGTGTTATAATTTTAAAGCTAAGTAAATTTAGAGTATGCATAATTACGTCCAATGGTTCTTAGATAACAATCTTTGAGATTGAGTTGGTATCTTAGGTAGTTGACGATTGAAATTGTATTTGCTAGATGAAGATTACTTACTCCTTGTTTGTTATTGATTTTAGTGGAGCAATATCTTAAAGATATTAAATTTTTATGATAAACAAAAAGGGGTGAAGTTGCTTCTATTATAATTCAACACACATTATGATATTTATATTATGCATACTTACTCTTGATATTTAACGAGGGTTTGTTACATGTTACTATCTTACATTAATTGTCTTGTTGTCATAATAGCTAAATGAGTATTTTTGGTTTTGTTTTACAAAGAAAAAAAACATATTTTTTTTCACTTTACATGATAGATTAATTTGTGTTGTGTAATGAGAGTTGTTATATATGGTATCTGAGTGGTTTCAAATCTACGACAAAGGATCCGCTATGTCTTCCACTAATTTTTTTTACAGTTAAAGATGTATTACTAATACAAATTTGGATTTGTTCATGGCAAGTATCATGGTCAGAGGATCCAGGATGAGTAGAAGACGTGGTGTGGGAGGAAGAGGTACGCTTCCTCCGAGAGCATCCATGTAGGAGGTATTAGCTCTATTTTGAGAGGATAATACTACTAAGCAAGAGCAGGTTGTTGTGGGAGATATGGTATGTATGATGAGATCCTTCCAGAGGATGTTAGAGGAGTCAATCAACCGCCAGGATCAAGATGAGAGCATAGAGTTTGTGCCCAATGAGGGTCCACAACGCACTCCAGCAGGTAGTAATAGTATACACAGAGAAATTGAGAAAGTGAAATTTCTCGAGTTTTGGAGTGCCACATATGGCTTAGCCATCGAGGCATGGTTGGATAACATGGCGATGTGATTTGCACGACGCGATTGCACCTCCAACATGAAAGTATGCATGGTGGTATTTCAACTGAAAGGGAGAGCTCTTATTTGGTGGAAGACACTCTTACCTTAACTAAACATGGTCATTGAAGACGTTTCATGGGAATTGTTTGAGGAACGATTCTGGGAGAGGTACTTGTTCAATGAATTAATTGAGTGTTGGCTTAATGAGTTCAACGTTTTATGATAGGGTATTTGTATGGTACCGAAGTATGAGGCTAGGTACATGGAGCTACTTAGACATGCTCCACATCTGAAAATGAGAAATTAAAGGTTAACAAGTTTTTTTTCAACCTCAACTTCAACATCCATGCAAAATTGAGGATATTGATGCCTTAGACTCTGAACGATGTAGTTAAAAAGGCCCTCATTGCTAAGGAAGAAATGAATAGTGGGGGCCAAGGCAGGACTCCTTCCATAAATACTAGACAGGTGCCACCTAGAGTGCAACAACATCATACATCGGTTAGAAAGAATTCTAATAACCATGATAGGCCTAGAGGACCTGTATTCTTGACATTGCAATGGCATACTCCTCAGTAGACGACTCTTTACAGATCACCACTACAACAACAACAACAACATCAACGTCGTCCAAAACAACAACATCAATTTAGACCTGGTCCATAGAACAAACCAGTACAGCATAATCCTAGGCTAGCAGCTTCTATTTCTGGGACTAAGAGCACTAGACCAAAGAATGGATGTTGGAAATGTGGAGAGCCACATTACGAGAGAGACTGTGCTATTGAGAAGGAAAGATTTATTGTATCATCAGGACCTATGAGATTTGGATATTTTGGAAAGGCCCACAGGATACATGCAACAGTGAATAACCACCAAGCCAAGCATTAGTCTATTATTCTTGAGACATCAGGTATGATCGTCGATCAAAATTTTAGTATTTTAATATATCTAGGAGCTAATAAAAGTTTTATATCTAGTTTTGCGCTTAAAATAATTAAGGTGAAGGCAGTCGAACAAGATGAGTTTATACATGTGTAGATTGCATTTGGTTCCAAGCAAAAGGTTGGAGGAAACATTAGGGATTGTAACATTAACTTGGGTGACTTTGTGACAAGTGTAAACATGTATGTTACAATCTTGGGATCTTATGATATAGCGATTGGAATGGATTGGTTAGAATCAAAAAATGTGATACTTGAATGCAAGATGAAACAATTAAGTTTAAAAGATGATTTGGGATAGAGTAGAGTAATTGTAGGAAGAAACCAGGGAGTTTCATTTAGGTTTATTTCTTCCTTACAATTACAGAAAAGTATGCGCAAGGGGTGTAAATTATACATCATATTGGTGCTTAACGAAAAAGGGGGACTGATCTAGGTGGATATCGGTGGCCACCCACCTTTTCCAATAGGCTCAAAACAATTTTTTGGCAATTTAGGAAATTTACTATTTTTAACAGTTTTAACTTACGAGGCCATTTTGAGGGCCTAAATGAAGGTTTTTCGGAATCGAGATTCTCAATTATATTTGAAGGCATGATTGATCCCCCAAAATAAAACTCCTCAATAATACCTTTCCAACAGGCTCTCATACGCCTAAAATGGAGATCGTATGCAAAAGTTACGACCCCGAGAAGTTGATGTACTAACTAACCCAAATGGGGCCCACATGAATTTTGGAGCTTCATCTCCTAGGGTTAGGTTTTTGGATGTCTAGGGTTTTTGAAATTCCTATTTATTGTAAAAATGCCTTCAAATCCTCATTGTAATAATATTTTGGCGAATGATCACAGTTGTCACATCTCTTCTCATAGATAAGCCGCCACCATTCGAACAAGCTTGTTTTCGCTACATTTTACAGTTTCAGCTTATTTACTTATTGAATAGAAAACTAGTTTTACTGTATCTTTGTTATTTTGTGTTAAGAACCTGTTATTAATCTGTAGTCATTGTGTTCTGCTAATAAAATCTGGATCAGTGGTATCAGAGCGGTCTGCTCCTTGTCGTCTTAATGCATGTCCCCAATGAGGTCGGAGTACAAAGAGTTGGGTCTCGAGCTTGTTTCTCTTGAGGAAAAAATCTCTCTCACACACAAGAGACCTCTCATGGCAGGAGAAAAGAAAGATGATGGGACAGGAGATCATTCCAAACTATTGATTGAGGAATCCCTCATGCAACAAAGGAACGAGATGATGGATAGTTTCGTGCAAATCCTTCTATGGCTACCAACAAGTGACGGATCTTCTTAGAGCGGAGGTGCCACCCCCTTCAAGGTACAAATAAACTTTGATATTCCTATATTTGAAGGTCATATAGATGCAGATGCTATAGACAAGTGGTTGAATCTATTAGAAGGCTATTTTTCTATCCATAACTTTTCGAATAGAGAAAAGATTACTTTTGCGCTCCTCAAGTTCATTCCCCATGTCAAATATTGGTGGGAAACTTTCTGTGAGCAAAAGGAAATAGAGGAACCCTCATTATTTACATTCATGGCCACCTAGGAATCCTTCAGGGGTGATATTAAGGAACAATACTACCATGTCGGAAGTTATGATGACTTGTATATGAAATGGACCACACTGCGACAAGAAAGAGACCAAGAAGTGCCAAATTTCACAAATATCTTCCATACCTTACACACCAAGTTGGGTATCAAAGATTCAGAGCGACATCTGGTGCTCAAGTATCACAACTCTCTGCATAGATACATCCATACCGAAATATAATTTATGCACATCTCATCTTTGGGCACGACCTACCGATATGCCGTCAAAATTGAGCATAAGCTCAAACAAAAGACACGACAATTTGGGCCTAGGAACCCCTCACAACAAAAGCCAGGAAAGGGTGGCCCCAACCCACAAAAAAAAAGATAGAGCAAATATGGACAGTTTCAAGACAACCAGTGCAAGCTGCAAGCAAAGAAGGACACCGAAAAGACAAAGAAAGATACCGAGAAGTGGTGTGACTTCCATAAGAGACCTTGGCATAGTACTGCGGACTATCGCTCAAAGCAATCGCTGGTGGCCGAAGTGAAAGCCTCTGAATCAGATGTGGGTTCTGACTTTGAGCCAGAACCAGAAAGGGGAAGATGAATCATTGGCGTGGAACCCAGTGCCACCGTTTCTACCACCAAGCTCCATCCTAGTGAACCAGATGAGCCAGAAGAAGGAGAATGCCTCTTCCATTCATAGCTGTGGGTAAAAGGCACCCCGCTACACTTCATCGTTGATAGAGGTAGCTATAAGAACCTCATCTTAGCATAGGGCATCAAGTGGATGTCCTTGCCAAAAACACCGCACCCATAACCCTACACCATTGGATGGCTCTTCCAAGGAAGCGATCTTCGCGTCAACCAACAGTGTCAACTATTCTACGACATCAAGCCCTTCAAAGACGAGGTATTGTGTGATGTTTCTCCTCTCAAAATTTTTGATGTTCTTTTGGGCCAGCCTTATTTATGGAAACATCATGTTGTATATGAGTCTAGGCCTCGTAGTGTTATTATTACTTTGAACAGGAAATTGTACAGGGTACCCGAGGTAGTCCCACCTAGTGCTATTTCCTTGATCTCTGCTAAGAAATGCAGGAAGATCATCTCTCAGATGGGGAAGTTTGTATTCTTCATGATTTTCTCTTGGAATAAGAGAAAGATCATAGCCACATCCAGGGTCTCTGCGAACGACCTCTCCACACAACAAAAGTAAGTAGATAAGGTCATGGAAGAATAATAAAATATCTTCTCCTCACCTACCAGGGTACCTATGCACTGCTAGGCCAAGCACCCCATCGATATGACCCCCGACGTTTCGTTGCCCAATGGGATAGTCTATCGACGCTTTCTGTTAGAGAATGAGGAGATCAAGCGAAATATCCAAGAACTGTTTCACAAGGGGAACATCCATCCCATCTCATCACCTTGCAGGAGCCCAATTGTGTTGGTACAAAAGAAAGATGGAACCTGACGACTCTGTATTGATTACCAGGCTCTGAATAAAATCACAGTCAGAAACCAGTACCTGATTCCTCAAATCTACAACCTCCTTGATCAACTCACGAGGGCCAAATAATTCAGTAAGATTGATCTAAAGTATGGCTACCACCAGGTCCTGATAGAACAGAAAGATGTATGGAAAACTGCCTTCAAGTCAAAAGAAGGCCTTTTTGAATGGTTGGTCATGCCCTTTGGTTTGACAAATTATCCAACCACTTTCATGAGGATGATGGACGATATCCTATGACCATTCACCGATACTTTTGTAGTGGTGTATCTGTATGACATTCTCATTTACAACAAGACTTGGGCCGAACACTTGCAGAATATTCAACAGGTTCTGTACATCCTGCAGCAACACAAGCTATATGCCAACTTGGAAAAATGCTCCTTCATCATGGACATGGTCTATTACCTAGGCTACATCATTGATCAACATGGCATACATGTTGATCCAACCAAGATCCAAGTCATTCGTGATTGGCCAGCCCCAACCACACTTATTGAGCTTCAGAGCTTCTTGGGCCTTGCCAATTTCTACCACAAGTTTGTGTTGGGATTCTCCCATATTGCATGGGCCCTCAACCAAATAACCAGGGGTGGTGGTAAGGAAAAATTTGCGTGGGGTTGGTCCCAACAACAAGTGTTCGATGATTTGAAGCAATGCTTGTGATCATCCCCAGTGCTTTCACAACCAGACCTGCAACAGCCCTTTGAGATCGAGACAGATGCTTCAGACTATGCGGTGGGTGTCGTTCTCACTCAACATGGCCACCCCGTGGCCTATCATAGTGAGACACTATCAGATGTTGTCCGTAAGTACCCTACTTATGACAAAGAAATGTACTCCATTGTGAAATCCTTACGCCAGTGGAGAAATTACATTCTTGGGAAGGAGACAATCATCCACACTGATCATAAGCCACTTCAATTCATGTAGACATAAGGAAAATTGCAGAATGATCGCCATCAAAAGTGGTCCACATACTTGCATTAATTCCACCTCAACATCAAGTATAAAACAGGAAGCACCAATCGCTTCGTTGATTTCCTTAGCAACGCGCTAGTCACGACACTCACCATGGTGCTAGACTCTTGCGGCCATGAGACCTATGGATGGCCCCAACTCTATGCGATAGACCCAGACTTCACGACCACCTACCAAATGTTGGGTGCAAACACAGTTGTCGATAATTTCCATCTTTAAGATGGGTTTTTGTGTCGTCTGGGCCATATTTGTGTTTCATCAAGTGAGTGAGCAAAGATGATCTGGGAATCCCACTACATTCGGGCGGAAGGAGACTTCGACGTCGAAAAGACAGTGGCAATGCTACAAAAACATTTCTACTAGCCAAACTTTGACAGGAGGTCAGTGAGTATATTAGATCTTGCACTACCTGCGTTATTGCCAAATTGACCACTAAGAAACAGGGCCTGTACACCCCTCTTCCTACTCCTGACAGACCATGGAAATCCATATCAATGGACTACATGTCAGGCATCCCATTCACCAAGCGGGGAAATGACTGTGTTTTTGTGGTTGTTGATCTCTTTTCTAAGATGGTGATTCTGGTTGCCTATAAGAAGAACATCACAATAGAGGCTACTGCGAAGCTCTTATTTGAACGAGTCTTGGTACATTTTGGAATCCCACAAACCATTATCTCATATCGGGACAGTTGATTTCTCAGCACATTCTGGTCGAGCCTCTGGTCACTGTTGGACACCAATCTCACCAAATCCATGGTCTTCCACCCCTAGACAGATGGCCAAACCGAGGTCATAAATCGAATGATTTTTCATATCCTTTGCATGTATAATTCAAAGCACCCTCGCACATGGGATGATATCCTTCCCTATGTCCAACTTAGATACAACCGAGCCCTGCATAGCTCAACTAGCCACAACCCCTTTCAGGTGGGGTTTGGATTCCAACCATTGGGTCCCATAGATGTTTCACTTCCCCTTGCAGTCACCGTGACCAAATCATCTCCTACTCCAACTGAAGCTAGCAAAGACACCCAGTTCATTGAGTGGATCCAACACATTCTCCAATAGGTTCAGGATATCCTACATAATTCCAATGACAAGTACAAGTAGCGACATGATCAACATCGGGTGCCACATAAGTTTCAGGTGGGCGACAAAGTTTGGTTGCACTTGCATAAAGAACGCCTTATAGGACCCCATCAGAAGCTTTTCCCACTCTGTTATGGGTTGTAAACCATCACCAAGGTTGTGGGTGATAATTCTTTTGAGCTCAACATTCCTCCTTTCCTTGGCCTACACCTAGTGTTCAACGTGGATCTCCTTCGCCCTTATTTCCCACCATTATTGGACACCTCAGACGTAGCAAAACAATTGACACAAACATAGATCAACCCCGATTGCATACAATAGGAATCCAATGATCATATTGTGGACACACATATCAAGGGCACTCAACAACAAAGGATCCATCTTTATCGAGTCATCAAAGCAGGGCAACTCCTGCACCAAGGCAAGTGGCTCACTCGGGGCCACATTCAACAGAAATTTCCTCATCTGATGGGGGAACTCAACGCAATGGAGACCATTTCTTCCTAAGGAGGGAGGATTGATCCAAGTGGATATCGATGGCCACCCACCTTTTCCAACTGGCTCAAAACAATTTTATGGCCATTTTGGCAATTTACTATTTTTAGCAGTTTTAACTTCCAGGGCCATTTTGAGGGCCTAAATGATGGTTTTTCCATATAGATATTCTCAATGATATCCGAAGGAATTATTGATATCCAAAAATTAATCTCCTCTGCGATACCTTTCCAACATGCTATCATACCCTAAAACGAAGATCGTATGCAAAAGTTATGACCCCGGGAAGTTGATGTACTAACTAACCCAGACGGGGCCCACATGAATTTTGGCACTTCATCTCCTAGGGTTAGGTTTTTGGATGTCTAGGGGTTTTGGCATTCCTATTTATTTTAAAAAGGCTTTCAGAGACTCATTGTAATAATCTTCTGGTGAATGAGCGCAGACGTCACATCTCTTTTCAGAGATAAACTGCCACCATTATAGCAAGCTTGTTTCCGCTGCATTTTACAGTTTCATCTTATTTACTTATTGAATAGAAAACCAATTTTTTTGTATCTTTGTTATTTTGTGTTAAGCACCTGTTAATAATCTATATTCATTTCTTTCTTCTCATAAAATCTAGATCAGGGACACACAAGGATTAGAAAACCTTCCTGTAGTATCATAGTTTGTTGATGTATTTCCTGAGGAACTATCAGGTTTACCACCAGAAAGAGAATTAGAGTTCATTATATATTTGAAACTTGGAACAAAAAAATTGCAAGAACACCATACCGATTGTCGACACTTGAATTGTAAGAGTTGAAAATGCAATTGAAGGAGTTGTTATACATGGGACTAATACATCCAAGTGTGTCACCTTGGGGTGCACCAGTTATTTTTGTGATAAAGAGGGATAGATTGTGGAGGCTTTGCATTGAATATCGTCAATTGAACAAAGCTACGATCAAGAACCAGTATCCATTGCCAAGTATTGACAATTTGTTTGATTAGATGAAGGGAGAAACGATGTTTTCAAATATTGACTTGAGATTGTGATATAATCAGTTACGGATTAAGGAGGAAGACATCCATAAGAACACATTTAAGATGATATTTGGACACTATGAGTTTATTTTTTTGCTGTTTAGACTGACGAATTCCCTGAGTGTATTCATGATTTTGATGAATGGGGTGTTTTGTGAAAACTTGGAAAATTTTGTACAAGTATTTATCGATAATATTATGATTTATTCTTGGACAAAAGAAGAGCATGACGAACACTTGAGATTGGTTTTACAGTGTCTTAGAGAAAAACAGTTGTATGGAAAGTTGTCAAAGTGATATTTTTACCAGACAAAGATTCATTATTTGGGACATATCATATCTGGAGAAGGTATCGTTGTGGATACAATGAAATTAGAGGTTATTATGGAATGGCTAGCACCAATGAACGTAAAAGAAGTTCGTATTTTTATGGGTTTGGAAGGTTTTTATTGATGCTTCATCGAAGGTTTTTCGAAGATATCAAATCCAATTACAGAATTGCAAAAGAAAAACAATAAATTAGTATGGTCAAATAAATGCATGGAAGCATTTAAAAATCTTAAGGAGTTATTAATGACAACACCAATACTGAAGATTCCTGACATGGACAAGGAATTCTTGGTATGCACAGACACATCCAAGAAAGGTCTAGGTGGAGTATTGATGCAAGACAGTTGAGTGATCGCTTACATTTCAAGGAAATTAAGAAGGCATGAAGAGAATTACGTAACGCATGATATGGATTTATTAGAGATCACATATGCCTTACAAATTTAGAGACATTATTTGATTGGATGAAAATTTGAACTGAAACTAACCACAGTGGATTACAACATATTTTTACACAGAGTGACTTGAATAAACAGCAAAGGCGTTGGTCAGAATTGCTAAGCATGACTTTGAGATTACTTACATTAAAAGAATGCTKAATAGAGTAGCATATGCATTGAGTTGGAGACCATGCATATTCTCAGTAATACCTCTTAAGACGAATCTTTGAGAAAATATTCTCACTTTCTAGATATATGATGACTAGTAAAAGGAAGTTAAGGATAACATTGAACAAGATATCATGATGGTACCAAGGTTTGAAGGTTATTCATTGGAAAATGACATATTATTGATCTATAATGGCACAATTTATGTACCACCTAATGATGAATTGAGAAATTTGATTTTGAGTGAAGTTCATCAAGTAGTGTACATGGATCATCCCGGAGTCATGAAGATGAAGGAAGACCTTAAGAATTTATTCTTCCGGAAAGGAATGAAAGTGGATATAGTTAATTACATGGAGATATGTCTATAATGTCAGTAAGTGAAGGATGAACATAGACATCCATTGGGATTTTTACATCCACAAGAAATTCTTGAATCGAAATGGGAAGTCATTTCTATGGATTTTATTGTTGGATTTCCACTAACGGCAAGGAGACACGATTCAATTTTTGTAGTCGTTGACACTTTGATGAAGAATGAACAATTTATTCCAGTGTGTATGACATATCAAGCACCCGACATAGCTATATTATTTGTTAGCGAGATTTTTAGGTTTCACGGTGTACCAAGGAATATCATACTCGATCAAGGTTCAGTGTTTACTAGATGATTTTGTACTAGTTTCCAAGAGGCATTGAGAACGCAATTGAATTTCATCACATCATATCACCCTGAAACAGATGGACAAACTAAAAGAATGAATCAAAACTTAGAGGATATGCTTCAGATGTACGTGATGGATCAACATAAACATTTGGAAGACTTTTTTCCATTGGTAGAGTTTTCATACAACAATAGTTATCAGAGTATAATAAATATGACACCTTTTGAGTTTCTTTACAGACGACCGTGTCAGACACCTTTGAGTTGGGATTGACTACAGGATAGGGTCTTGGTGGGACTGGAAATAATCCAATAAATGGAAGAGTAAATGTGAACTATAATACAGAGGATTAAATAAACACAATATCAATAGACAAGTTATGTTGATGGCATCGCATTGGCCACAGTTATGAATTTGGTGTCAGAGTTTTCTTATGGGTGAAACCGCATAAGATTTCGATCAAGTTTGGAAAGGGTGTTAAAATATCTCCTAGGTTTGTGGGACCTTTCTAATTTGTAGAAAGGAAAGGACCTGTGGCTTATGGACTAGCCTTATCTGATTCTTTGAGGCGTATGCACAATGTATTTCATGTATCGATTTTGTGACATTATATATCAAATATGTCACATGTTGTTGACTTGAGTTCTTTGGAGGTGTCGCACAAGAGTTCTCTCATGGAAAATCCAATATGCATATTGGATCATCACACTTGGTAGCTATGGCGTCGAATTGTCGATCAAGTCAAGGTCTAGTGGGACAATTATAGTCCACACTCGACTACATGGGAGGACACATATGCAATGCATCAACAATTTCTTTATTTGTTTGATAGATTGGATATTTAGATTTGTGTTAGATACATGTATTGCTTCCATTTAGACTGTACAAACTTCAGGACAAAGTTTAAAACAAGAGGAGGTGTATGTAACATCCAGTTTCACTGAGTACATTTTATACTAACATATTCTTTGAGAACACTTGCAAGCAAGTGATCTGGTTATGATACATTATGATTATGCTTTGATTATCAGTTATATTATGATATCATTATGATTTATATGTTAATTTCCATATGTACATATATTTATAGGTATTAATGATGAGTTCTCTTGAGTGTGCAGGATACATGATAGGTTGAGGATGTTGATGGCATCAACGAATTTCCTTGGACTCCAGATTCAGTTAGGGAGTGGATTTGTATTTTGGTTTGAGTATTGATTTATACTCATGATATTATATGATGATTTCAATATGGATGTTATGTATATGGATAATGATATTGTTTTTTTCAGTGGATGCAGGCTTGGTGATGCTTGCTAATTTGACTCACATAAGGAGTAAAGGGGCCATACATAGAAACCAAAAAGATGAGGGAGAGGTGTGGAAACATCCCTACCACATCCTATTATCACTCTCGTCGTGACCTAAACACATGTTTAATGGTTACCTCATTCCAAGAGGTCCATGATGATGTGAGGGAAAACTGAGACAGTAGCTCACGAGGAATTCTAAGGGGTGCACAATAAGGAAAAATCCTTATTCCTTAGAAAACCCTTAGTCTCTCACAAGGTCGATCAATTGGAGTGTTGACTCCAAGTGTCGGAAAAAATTACAAACTAGCCAAAGGTGAGTGGCACCATTGGAGCACGGAGGTGCATCTTGAAGGGCATGTCACGTAAAAAAATTGTGAATCAAGAAAAATATAAATGGACTAGAAATATAATAAAAAAAAATTAGACCTTGTTAGAACTAAGAGTATTTAACTAATTATTAATTTATAACTAAGAAATCTAACAAGATTCTAAGTCTAATATGTTTGACTAAATTAAAAAATCAAAAAGGGAATAAAGGGATTAGACTAATGAGTTAAGTAACTAAAGAAATAAGAATAAAGTGGGTAGATGAACATGTGTGCATGAAAATAACAAAATGCATTTTTAAAATAAAAGGAGATTAAAACATGAGAGAACAGGTGGTCCACATAGAGTAGCATCTTGAGTCAATCTACCACTAATCCTAACTAAAAGAAGACTCCTAATCCAACTCAAACTAAAATCTAGTTAGGGGACACAAAATAAATGAAGAATTGGAGAACTAATGGACAACTAAGAGGAAAAATAGGAACAAATTGGGAGGGAAAATGCCTAAATAGATAAAATAAAAATAGAATTAACATGTGCAACCTAGGGAGAGTGTGACACGTGTAGTGGGTGAATAATCCTTTAATTAAATTTAAAAAATAATTATTTGTGAAAGAGGACATGTGTCATTGGGAATTTTTCTATAAAAGAAATGGAGAGGAAAGGAGAGGGATCTCACTTTTTGAAAGTATTGTTATGCTGTCAAAAGTTTTATGAACTAGTTTACTTGTTCAGAGTTGGGTTCCAAACTTGGTAAAGAATGGAAGCTCTTCCTTGCGAGGCAAGTTTGGAGCTATTGTTTTTTGGTTTCTTGTGTGTGGCCCCTTTGCGGCTCATGGGGCTAAGGGAAAAAAAGAACACCCCTAGTGTTGGTTGGGAGGTACCAGTGAAGTTTCGAATTATCGGGAGGAATCAAGGAAGGGATACACAAGTCATCAACAGAAACTATCTTCAACTACTAGTTCATTTGGTCATGGTATTTCACTCGATTTATTAAATTTTTAAAAATACTTGTACTAAACTCTGATTAGTTATTTAAAGGAATTCATGTGCTAAAGTATCTTAGATCTATTGTAATGGTTGTTTATTTCATTCTAGGAATTCATGAGGATCGACATTGTAATTAAGTTACATAGAATTATTATCGTTGAATTTTGAAGCTAGAAATAATGTAGCAATTTCAATTTTTCAAGAAGATGTTTCTTACATCTTGTTAACGCTTTAGAAAACCTGCATATACCCTCAGTATTGAGGACTATTTTGTACATTCTTTTTACTAAATTCTAGAATGTTGTGAAATTTCACTTACTGGAACCACTCTTAATGCGCCTATAAAATCAAACTAGTACAATAATATCATGGTATATAGCACTCAACAGTTAAAATATGGGTATACACCTTGTATAGTGTTGTCTTGTGACCAGATATCATTTAATATACCAACCACCTTGAATTGAAGATGACATCTACGGTTACAAATGTTTGTAGGCACCAACCTGTTAGAGATACCAATTCCCACTGGTGTTTGTAGGAACCGACCTACAGGAGACATCGATCCCCTATCATATTTGTAGGCATTGACCTACTGGAGACACCGATCCCCTCTGCTATTTGTAGGCATCGATATATAGGAGACACCAATCCCCTATATTTTTTGTAGGCATTGACCTACAGGAAAAATTGATCCCCACATTTGTTTATTATGTAGAAACCAACCTATTTACAAGTTCTTCATTTACATTTCCTTCATTGTTCTGCTTGCTTCTTCTATCTTCGCCAAATCTACTCTGCCCTCGTTACTTCTTTGTTCACCATATTTTGTCTTCACTTGCTACTTCTAATTTCTCCAGGTCATATCGAAACTCACTCCTTCTGATTTTGTGATATCTTCTCAACACTCACTCCTTCTACTTTCACTCTACCTTCAGCAGATATTCTTGCTTCTACTTCTACCTTAGATTTTCCTTTATAATTTTTTTTTCTAGAATACTAGATTTTATCTTCGCTAATATTCAATCACTTCTCCTTGAATATTTTTTTCTAGAACACTAGATTTTATCTTCGCTAATATTCAATCACTGCTCCTTGAATTATATTCAATTGTCACTCATCAAATGGTATTCATAATAATATTACATTTTCACCCACACACACACTTTTTCTCATAACCCTCTTCGCCATTTATATGTTACCATAAGATTTACATGAAAAGTCATGTCAATTTGAAAAGACACGACTTTTATTAAATAATAATTATTGTTCCCCCTTTTTAATTTTTAATTCAATTCATACAATGGGTAAAATATTATCGTTGGTTTTACCCTTTTTAATCCATTTTCATGTTTACTCCACTTTTACATAAACTCCACTTTCAATTTACCCTTTTTTTAATCCACTTTCATGTTTACTCCACTTTTACATAAACTCCACTTCCACTTTTGTATTTATTAAAGTCACATTTTTATTTGAATACTTCCTTACCTTTCACATCAATGACAACATTGTATTCAACACGCCTTCAAAACATAGCACTAGGAATTCCCCATATACCTTAGTATATATAATATAAGCAAGGTTACCATTACATTTGAAATTGAATTCCTTAGTCCTCTCTAGAAACAATGAAGATACAAAATAGAAATCACCTATGTAGAAAAGATATCATAAATTTCTGCAACTTCGAGAACAAAGAGAATAGGAAATAATGACAATAAACAAAAGACAACAAGTGGTCAAAAGATATTTGACAAGAGAACTACATCAAAATAATTTCGAAAAGATCAATTGGTTTCATTATGGAACAAAGAAAAAGAAAAACCATCTGTTAATACAAATTTTGAATCTCTCTAGATTGGTCCATACCAAATTGAGAAGGTCCTCGGTTACAATTCTTATTTTTTGAAGGATGTGAAAGTAATGAGTCAACCATTTCCCATGAATGGGCAGTATCTTAAGAATTTATTTTGTTAAACCCCAACACATAATATGTACATAGTCTTTTTCCATACTCCTTTGTATATTCATCATCACTTTATCTCTTTTTCCCTTTTCCTTTATTTTTTGACTCCATTTTCTGAATGGATGAGGATTATGTTTTCTATACAACTCATAGGCGGTCACTATCCTACAATTGGAACCGAATGTTGATCTACATCCATTGATCAACATTGGTACATACATAGGAATCCCTATTCTCTTATTTTCTTCCTATATTCATTGTACATTCTTTACTTATTTGTTTTTCTCTTTGAAATTTGGGTTGTGGATCGGGCCACTATTAATTCCATAGGTCCTCAAACCCATAAACCTGCAAGTCTATAATCAATTTATTTTTCTTACTTCATAGTATTGACACTTAGTCATATTTATGTGTTTCTGGAGACAAATCCATCCCTATCTTGAAAATGCTCATGTCCTGAAACCCACAAACACACAACACTCATAATGACCCCTTCCACTTCCTCGTCATGTATAATGCACCACTTACCTTTTTATACTTATCCAATTTACTTGAATGTGGATTTGGGATAACCTTCTATCCCATTTACCTCATTCCCAATTCCTATGTCTCACAACTTGTAATCCCACATTCTCCAAAATGACTCATCTACTTTCACGGCCCACAAAATCACCCTTTTCTTATACTTATTTTATTTTACCATTGTGGATGTGGGAATCCCCCTTTCTTATATTTTCAACTCTCTCTGTCTGTAGTCCCACATCCTAAAATCCCGCATTCATCGTATTTCACTTTCCATTTCCCACTTTTCACTTCCACACTTAACCATTTTTCATGTTTCCCAACATCAAATCACCATTCTTGATGGCATTTACTTCCCCTCCACCACGTCATCTGCCACTTGTGTGAACCTAAATTATGTTAGTAAGTGGTGAAGATTTCTTAAATCTTTGTAATAAATTTAAAATTTGATTGTGCAAGCTAGCAACATTGAAATAAGATCTATAGTAGTTGATAATCAAGGAAATATGTGGTAAATTTCATAAAGAATTAAAATTCCATGTTGTAAAAAGGTTATACCGACAAGAGCACCACCTATTTGTAAACAGAGAAATATGTGTACAAAGATGTCAAGTAGAATAAAAGACTTGTATTACAGAGACACACTTAATACTCTTGGAAGATAATATCATCAGTTCTAGTGGTTTCAAGATTATAAGCGTCGAGCGGTATTTGGCTCTTCCCCCTACAAAAAAGGAGATAAACAAGGTTTTGAGTTTAGGTATAACATTGGACAACTGTGTGTCTGAGGTGATAGACTTCAAAGAACTAGTTATTTGGTGTGAGGATAAGTTTGACACAGAAAGAAGAATTACTCAAATATAAGGGAAGTCACCAATCTCTTTGACTCCCTTAGTATTTAGGATAATTTTACAACTCTCAAACCCCACCATATTGTTTAAGAATAAGGAAATAGATGAGTTTCTCAAGGAACACCAAGGAGGAGTAGAGATCCTTGAGAATTATCTCACCAAACCATGAGTTGACAACAATTCTACTCAAGTTGAGTTAAGTTCTTTGAAATACCCATTCAAAGAGTTATTATGGATTTTTCCCTAAATAATTGGATTAGATTCCATTGCCTCTATGTCAAAGTACATTGTTTATATTCTTTACTTTGATTTTCATGATGATGCCCTAATTTACTAGGGTCAAATCATTTCAAATGAGATATTGTTTTAACTCGGCAACCTAAGAAAAACCATAAAAATTTATATGACTTGTTATTTGGTCTATGTTATAGCCTACGGTCACATATTTGAAGACTTTCCCATGGAAAGGAATGTTGTTTTTAAAGTGGAACTAGATTTTCCTTGGTACCCTGATTTATGGAGACATAAAGCCCAATATGATTTATACGTGGTCCAAAATGGATTTATATATTCTTTCAAAAAATTAATTCATGGTCCTATTGCATAGATATTGTCACTAGAGGTTGCATCCTTTCTTTCCGTGAAAGGAATTTTTGAAATTTTGGATGATTTCAATCCTTTGAGATTATTTGGATTCTAGGGGAAACCCTTCTTGTTACCATTTTTATGTATTTGATTAACTCTTTGTCATCGAGGTTTCCAGATAGTATAAATATTGGGAACACGTTTTTAACAAAAAATGAAAAGCAACAATTTATTCCATTTCCATGAACGGTTCGGGAAATAGTTGTCAAACATACTTCCCATATAGATGAATTTGTTGGTGAATTGAATCAACTCAATTCAAAAGAATCTCATTGCATCAAGGGTTTTGACCCTAAAAACTTATTTTCTTCACACATGTCCCTTGTTGGATACTCATCATATTTTTGTAAGTATGAACAATTTGAAGAAGGAGGAGGAGACACACTAAATCTTCTCGAGGCCTCTATTGAAGAAACCATGAATAATTTTGAAGAAGTGGAAATCTCCAATGAGTGCTATAGATAGAAGGTAGATAGGAAACTAACAAAAACCATAATTCACCCAATATTTCATAAAGAGGTACTTCTACAAAAACAAAACCTAGAAGCAGTGGTCTAGAACCAAGAAGAAAATCCTTTAGAAATTCAGATGACGGTGGTGATAAGGACCGTACAAAAACAAATTTGGAAAAATATCATGTTTTACACACTTCCATTCAATGAAAAAGAGAATCTTAGAAAGTAGGTGAAGATGTACCTTAAATTGAAGAAAGTCCAAGAGCCATGGAAGTAGATGAAGTAATAGAAGAACCTAGGTGGTCAGAGAAAAGATTGATGGAAAATAGGGAAATTTTTAAGGATATGGCTTCCCAAGAGCTAGAAATATTTGAAGAAGAGTCTATTACACTTCACCATGTGGGCTACCAAAATAATTCTAAAAAATTGTTAATAGAAAAAGTGAATATGAAAAATAAGAAAATTGTTGAGAAATGGAAATTAGAAATCAATTTTTAGGGGTTCCACCCTTGAAAATCGTGCAATATCACGATGTAATTGGGGACGAAATGAAGGAATCTATTTTTTATATTTAAAAATAAAATTATTTTTTAATGGAAAGAATAAAGGAATTGGAGAAATATCTAACTCCAAAACCATTATTTGCATAACCTATAATTGCAGTTTAGCCAATACTTAYGCTTGAAGATGTCCTGGAAAGCAATTCCAAATTGAGGGGTTCATCCAGTCTATTGTTGGTGGAAAGAAAATGTGTTGTAAATAGCATCCAAAATAGAATATACCTAATACTTAAAATATGGGAATTAGCACAAAGTTAAACTAGATTCTCAACAAGGATTATGCACTTTAGGGAATATCTTCAAATAGACATAGAAAATGATGCAATATTTTATAAAGAAGTAGTCGGAACATTTGCAAAAAAATTTCAAGATTAAGCAACACACATAGAAGAGATCAAAACCTTCCTCCAATATATGAATGAAGAAGATTAATGTTTTTTGGCTTAAAAGAATTACATGTTTAAGTGAATTGTTATCTAATTTGGATGCTATTAAAATCAAGAGGGGTGACATATCTCTAAAACTTGTTGATATAACCAAAGAATTAGATGGCCCTAATTTATTAACGGATACCATGTACTTTTGTCTAAGGAGAAACTATTAGAAGAAATAGAAGCATTTTTTTTAAGTAAAGAAAAGAGAGGTGGATCCTATTGTATTAGCTGCTAAAATGTGAAGATATGCTTGGTCTGCCAGTTGTCTCACCGAATTACCAGAAACCAAAACAACTGGCAGCCTATGCTATCCATGTCAAAAAATAGGAGGCCATATGTCCTGCCCGTAGGAAACCAAGGAAGATGGAAACCCCTAGTCTAAAGATGAACCAAATATCTTGAAAATAAAGCAATTTTAAATTGTGACAGTTGCAGAGCCATAGCTCTAACCAAAACTAAAATTCTAACCAGTAATATTAATGAGAATAGTTACTTGGTGGCCTATGAGGTGGCCATGTCAGCATCACCTTCCTGCATTCCCGCTCTAGCTAGTAGCACAAAAGGTTGCGCACATGTAGGGCATCTCTGCCCTACGAGTGCATTGGAGTATGCATCATATAACATATCAATGAGTTGGTTGATGAGGATGGAACAGTGGACTTGGTCTGCCACCTGGATCCTCAAGTAAAACATCAGAGCCAGGTGCTCCGGGTGGAAGAATGGTAGTTGGACACACCATGATTCCTGCATGGTGGATATGGGATGTGGCATGAAGGTCATGCCACCCTCCCACACCTGGCCATCCTCCTTCAATTCACCACCCTGGTTGATGCCCATGGCCTCGCCTGTCACGTTCCCTCTTTGCTACTCTATGGCCACTTCCATTCCCTGTGTCTCGTCCTATTTCCCCTTAGCATGCTCATTGTCAATGCTCGATAAGTGTTCTTTTGCATGTATGGCCCCCTGCAAGTCCATCTCCTCCAGAATATCCTCTTCAATATAGTAGGTGGGGAAATCCCCCATCTGGTCTTCCCTGCTGTTGATGTTTGGTTGCGCCCCAGTGGCCTCCATGGTGGTCTCCCCCTAAAGGCATATTGTAGGCTGCAAATTGTCAGGTACAGTAAAGAGGAGGTGTTCGAGGGGAGCCTGAATTGGCTCTTCCGAAAAGACCTCCTCCACATATCCCATGGGAGGTGTCATGGGTTTCCTTGCTCTGTAGACGAGCTGTGTTTGGGACATGGAAAATTCTCTTTTGAACCACTGTTGTATCTTCTGACGAGTAGAAAAAGTGTACCAAGTGAAGCCCCTATGGGGCTTCCCTCTTTCTCTCGGCATGGGGATGTGAAGAGAGATGGCCAAAGTGAAGGTGGTGTTCCTATAATTGCACCAGAGCTCAGAGTAGCAAGGTTAGTGCAGGCCGATATCAAAATGGGTGATGCCATAGAAAAATTCGTTGATATATAGGAGGGTGGACATGACAGGCTCCTCCATTAAGGCTCCCTCCTTAATTCTCTATGCATCCAGAATCCTCACGCGAGTGAGAGGTCTCATGGCATGAGGCTAGTTGTTGGGGCTTGCTCCCATATTTAATGGTGAGGGGATGGGAGCCAACGGCCCTTATTTATGGCCAGGCCAGGCTCTATACCACATGGCCTTGCTGCACTATGTGTCACCCCATCTGGGATAGAAGAAATAGAAGCATTAAAAGTTGCATCAGAAATTGAATTCAATGACTCAATTGAATTCTCTGAAGAATAAGTAGAAAGGTGGCTTGTTCGATATATAAAAAAAAATGACGATATTGAGGACACATTGCACCAATTAAGCATTGATTTAAGAGGATTGGAGAATGAATTATTTGAAATAAAAACCAAGTATGAAATAATGCTTTCTCCAATGAGGGAGCATATATAAGAATTGTTAACAAAAGAATTAGTTAATATAACTAAGACGAATCATCAAGAAACAATTACAGTAGTTATGCCACCTCTAACACAACAACAACAATCTACCAAAGATGCCTCAATAAGAAAATTAAGGGTTCAAAATTTCCATTGTAGTGAGTCGAGTAGTAACCTTGTTTTTTCCTTCACCATTTTTCTTCTTCAGTCAATTGCCATTTTTCCTTTTCTGTTCCCAACAGCCTGTGAAACATAAGTCTAACCCTTGACTGTTTTACTTTGTCTTCCAGGTCTCTCTTTCATTTTACGGCTTGCATGAGCCCCATGCCATTCCTCTTTGAAGGACAACCACAATTTATTTTATTTGTAACCCCAAATATTACTGCTTATTTTAGTAAGACATCTATTATCTTTTGAGGTTCCTAGAGAACTAGAACAAGACATAACATTACCGATTTCCCAAGACTTTAATTTTAAGGATTAGATTTCAAATGTGTGTCCATCAAAATCTTTATTGAATTAAATGGAATGATCATTTAGAGTTCTTTGCTATATGTAGTCCATATTTTCCTTTCCTTTGTTGAATATTGTGTTCTACTTTGGTGAACGTTGTGATGGAAATGTCGTCCTATGTTGATATATACACTTTTGGTTTACAAATATTGTAACATAGTGTAACAATTTTGTTTATGTAAGATACTTTCTCCTTCTTAGGTACTCTTTGCATGTGAATATTTATTTCAATAATAAATCTTGGTTCTTTCTTAGGCATTTTTATATTCTTGCATGTTATTATAAATAGAGGAGTACCGCCTCTTTAAAAACATAGGGGGATTTATCCTTGTGAGGTTGACTTAAAGATCGTAAGACAATATTTTAGATAAAAAATACATTATGAGATTGAATTTTGAAGTAGGTTGTATTGAAAATGTTACTTTCTTATTCACAAATTCTCTCTTCACTTACTACCATAACCTTTGGGGGTGGTTATGTGAGGGAAAAGAGGGGGAGGGGAAGGGGGGGTTGGTGGGTAGGGAATTGGATTTGAAGCCTTTCGAAAATGTCTATATTCATTTTATTTATTGCATTTAAAAGGTATTTGATTCTAGTTATGAAGAGAGATATTAAGGGTTTTAGGGAGGCCTTTTTCCAAATTTTCTTCCACACAAATTATTATGTAGGAAAACATTCTAGAATTGGATTTTGATTTATCAATATATTTTCCTAGATAATTACCAATATTCTAACAATGGAGCAGCAAATGATGGATCCTAACCCGCACTAGAAATTTAAGAGACATCTATTTTGGGATCAAAATCAAGGTTCCAGTGATTCAAATACGTTCCTCTCAGACCCATGAAATGTGGCCCATTATGAAAGATGAGGTATTTATCCTCCTTAAGTTAAAATAAGAATGTGAAATACCCGCTTCCAAAAAATAGGAGAGCTTACTTTTTATTAGGGACATCAAATTATTTTTTTACCCATTGCTCCATTTGATTTTGAATATTTCCATAAAATATTGAACTGGTCTATGAGGGTTCTCTCAAGTAGAGCTAGATATTTCATTTAAAAGGGACTAATATCGACAAATTGACATCAAGAGTGAAAAAATATTTCTTCATGAATATAGATGTGCGCAATTTTCAAACTAGACCTATGATCAACAATAACCAACTACTAGAACACCATGACCTTTATAGAGAGACAGGGTAGTTGGTGAAATTTCCCTCACCTACATCCATGGCTAGGAGGGTAGATTAGACAAGGGAGATGATGGTTAAGGCTATGGAAATCAAATTCAATTATTTTATTTTTTGTATAAAAAAAATGGAACCATTCATCAAATAGGATGGAACAATAAGGTAGAAAAGGGTTGATGGTTTGTGAGGAGTACTTTCCTTTTTCTTACTTAAATTTTCAAAATTGTTGTGATTTTTTTATTGTCATTAATTTACAAATTTCACAGGTGTTTTCTACAATGTTCTGATGTTACAAACAAGATTCATTTGAACAATTTATTGACATTGGATTAAGTATGGGTTGTGAGCATATGTTGGAGTAAAAATGCATAATTGAACAATTTGTAAGTAGCTATGTTTTTTAATATCCTCTATTTCATAAATAATGGAACAAAAAAAAACGTTTAATTGTGTCTTTAAAATTTGTTATGGCACATAAAACTTGCAAGAAAAAAGGTATGAAGTGGATCCAACATAAGATATGTTGGGAAATGACATGAAACGAGATTTCAAAAGAATTTGTTTTGTTTATGAAGAGCTCAATGCTATTATAATTTTATTGATTCTTCCAATATTGTATTATAATATGATTTATATATACTCATTACAATTTATTTCTATGTTTGTATATGTTAATCAATAAAACATTCATAGATACAACATCCCCTACAAGTAATGAATAAATGAGGAATGGAAGAAACTCAAGAAATGACATTTGTGTTGAGCACACACTTATATTGAGAGGGGGGGGGTGAATCAATATAAGACAATGTTTTACTTTTTCAAACATTCATCAATTGTAAGAAAAAAATCACATATTAATTACAGAACATGGAACACAATATTTACATGGAAACACTTTCAGAAGAAAACCATGAAACATATCTTTATAATTATTTGTAGGAACAAACCTACTGCTACAAATATTTTTAGACACCAACCTACCAGAGATACCAATCCCCACTGGTACAAATTTCGGTAGGAACCAACCTACTCTTACAGATCTTCGTAGACACCAATCTACTGGAGACACCAATCCCCACCGCTAAGAACCAACTTAGCAAGAGACACCAGTCTCTTTCAGATATTTGTAGACATCAATCTACTAGAGACACCATTCCCCATCACTAGGAACCAACTTAGTAAGAGACACCAATCTCTTACAGATATTCATAGACACCAATCTACTAGAAACACCAATTTTCATTGCTAAGCACCAACTTAGAAAAAGACACCAATCTCTGAGCTCCACCAACCTTCATTGATTCTTCTTGTTATTTCCTCCTTCACCTAGTTTGTTCCCTTCTTCTCATAGCTTCTTCCTTCATCGGGTCTTCTCACTACTTATGCCTTTACCAGGTTTGACCAAATTTTGAATTTCCAAATGGAAACTTTACCAAATCTTGATGTTTTGGGCCTCTTCCCAACAAAAAATGGGTACAACATGCCACGTATCCAATTTTTCAAATATGATTCAAAAATTTTACTACATATACACCAAGATCTCTCTCGTGTGTCTGCAAAATATAAAGGTCTGAAACACCCCATAAAATAAGTTATAGAAAAAGTGTCATGCTTTCTTGTTTGAAACTGATTTCAAGATAATTTAATAACCCTAAATTCCATAAGGAATATCTTCAAAAGTATATCAAACCATCATCTGTGATTTTTACCACATGTGCACTAAGATCTCTCTCTATCTATGCAAAATATTAAGGTCTGAAGCATCCCATAAAATGAGTTATAGTGAAAGTACCAAGTTGACCTGTTTGAAATTGATTTTCAAAGCATTCAGGAACTCTAACTTCCACATGGAATATATCTGAAAGTATAGAGAACCAACAACTATAATTTTTACCACAAGTACACCAAGATCTCTCCTCCATCTCTTCCAAATTATAGGTTTTGAAACGTCCTAGAAAAAAAAATTATCGCAAAAACTTCAGGATGACCTGAAACTGATTTCAGATTTCAATCTTTGCTAATCCATTTTTTCACACAAAAATATTCTCTCAATGCTTTCTCTTTTTATATGTTTTTCATAACCCTTCATGAAGGGACATGTCCATCGATTAAATAATTAATTCCCAATATTTGATCAAAAAGGACCATTATTTGCTCCATAATTAATTCCCAATAATGTAACAACCCTCCTAGTTAAGGACAACTACTCTGACAACAGGTGCAATTTTTTTTTTGTTTTAACCATGTGTGCGCGCGTGTAGGTGGGGAAATAGACACACTGGATTCCACGTCGCCACTCGTCAACCAACAAGACGCAACCACGATGTTCAGCACAAGAAGACTGAAGGCTCACAAGGAGTAACTGCAACAAGATACGACCATAGGCATGAGGCGCACAACACAAACATTAAGATACACTGGGGTTGCACAGTCAAAACACAGAGGGAAGAATCCTTGGTGTTAGGGTTACTATTTCTACACAGGAAAGCAGGGCGTTTAGTCTTATGTCTTCTCGAAAGAAGATTAGACAGGCTCATGGCCGACTGCTCAGGCAGAAACTAGTAATCCCCTCAGGTGTGTCGCAAGAGTGGAAACCCTTCCTTTAAAGGGCCCGAGACTCTTGATATGGCACTGGATTCCTTACACAGAAAAACACACACACAGACATCAATACTAAGGCTATAAGGGGGTGTCTACCTCCCGCCCGACACAAGCAGACCAAGCACAAGGAAGGTTTACCAACCCAGTACCACATTATTTAAGAACAACCCCCTTCCTTTACTAACTCAGAATAATTTTATTGCGCCTAAATCGAGAACATTTCAATCATATAAGTTCGTCCTTAACAAGAAACACTACAATTCCATATTCATGAACTAATAAACGCATTAAATTATATCACTTTGACTTTGCACAATGTTGGCACCTCCATCAATAGGTGACCTCCATAAAAATACAGCTACATTAACTTTTTCATAATGAGAACACCAAGGTATATCTTAAATCAACTTATCCTAACCATATCCCTTCACCTTAAATCTATCATTTCCTTACCATGAAGACAACACCATTGCATATTTAAAATCAATTAACCTAACAATAATCCCTTTTTATGGAAACTACCTTATCCTTACCACAATTGCCATAATTTGAACGCTAGCTTTAATACATTATGATATAAGGACTTGCAATTTAACCTTCTACTAGCAATTACCTAAATAACCTTGCAACTACTAATATTGTAATAATAACTAAATGACCATATAATAACAACTGATTAAATAACATTGCAGTTACATTGTAATGCCTTGCAACTTAGTAATACAGACCGTTCCACCCCAACTAAACGGAATTTTAATAATTAACATTCAATAACAATGCAGCCAGTAACCATAACATTACATYCACGCTTCACCCCCCCCCAATTCAATAGTAACAAAAATCTTGGCAATTTCGTAACAATTAACCCAACCAATTAAATAACGAATTGAATAACAATTAACCATTATCCTTACCTTTAAGCAATAATAACATCACATTACCTAATTTTCCATAGGTAACCAATCATTACAGTCCCTAGTAATTAATAACATCTTGGCAATTTCATAACAATTAGGCAAAAACCCATTTAAATAACACTAACCCTATTTAATATGACAATGGTTGAAATAACAATATTTTTGAAGGAACATATGTAAAATAACACTAATTAGAATGCTAAGATCTAGCCAGGACAACATTTTTAAGGACAATATAGAATGACATCATATTTTTATTAACGTCATGTTTAACCATAACAATAATCCTCATAGTTAAACGACCAATAACACTATAGGTACCGCAAGATAGAGGTAGAGGGTTTTAGAGCTGGGAAGTTTATTTTTTAAAATTCCATTTTGATAACAAACTCTTTCTCACCATATGATTAACATATTAACAAGGCAAGTGACATGACAAATAGTTCAATGAGATTATGGTTGTAATTTTTTATAAAACCTATTTAAGGCTACTATGTTCTAACCAATGTGAGTAACTGTATCAATCTAAATTAACTTTGACTAATGGACAATGCTATTAAAAATGATCATGTCATAAAACTAATTAAAATAATTTTACCAAGGTAATCTATATTTGACCATGGATGTTGTCCAGATAATTTGAGATGCTCTTCACAAAATACTTTCACCAAGGTAATCAATCCTTTGACCATGGATGTAGTCCAGATATTTTGAGATGCTATTAATAATGTAGGAATATCGATCACATAAATCACATTGCATTCTAATATGACTAGATGATTGGATTGCACCTTAATAAGAATATGAAATATGAAATATTTTCTTAGACAATTAAATTACTGACTATGAAACACCAAGCAGTGAAGAGTGCATACAAACAAATTCCTTTATTTTCAGTTGGGCGTGAAAAATGGCTACACATATTTCAAAACTCATTTGTGGTGAAATAAGTCTGTAAAGTTTAAAATTATTGGGCTGCGTATTCTTCTTCAGTAGGTACAAGGTTTTAACCAAGAAATTATATATCAACATATGGCAAGTTTCTGTGAGCTTATGAAAATGATTGGATTTTTAACAGAAATTGAGGCGGCAACCTCAGGAATATAATCTTTTCGAAACTAGGAAGGCCAATATAAATTTTTCAAAAGAAAAAGGGGAATTCGAGTAAAAATATCATTATGAGATAGGCGGAAATACAAATTAGGATTCATCTTGAGGTTAGGGTTTTTCGTTGTGAGGCAGAAGGATGGTAGGCGTGCGCGAGCGTAGGAAACTCATGAATTTGGTCCAGGGCCTTGGGTGAGGGATGAAACGAGGAACACCAGATATAATGACTTGCCATTTAAACACCAGAATAATGACTTGCCATTTAAACACCAGCACACCAGAATTACAAGATGGAACGTGACTTGCAGAACACCAGAAATACAAGATGGAAGGCGACTACAATTTAAGTTCATATCGCGGAAAAGCCCAACGCCCAATGGATTAATACAAGGGTACCTATATAAGGTATTTTATTAGGAAGGAAATATTAGATTTTGAGGAGGGTGGTACATTAAGTCCACTGGAAAACCAAATACAGTCAGCGTCACGCAAATGCAATATTTGACAATCACTCAATTTAGTTGTAGTAGGCGCTTTAAAAACCCACCAGGACGCCTTGTATAAAATGAAATAAAATGCTATAACGCCTTACCTATCATATATTAACAATCCATCAAATTATTTTCCCATTCAAAATTCATAACGCAGGCCGATTCAGTATTGGGTTAAGGTTCAGAACCATTTTACGAAGGGAAAGGAAAGGGATGAAACGACCTCAACGAGGTTCGCCGTTTTCCTAAACAGGAACAAATAAAAATCTATATAAAAAGGAAAACAACGGTAAATACTTTATTTACAAGGTGGGTAGCAGCCGTAAAAGTTTCATAGTCACGCCATTAACTGTTAAGCTACAGTTCACGCACACGATTCACACTATAACCACTGAAACTACCATTGCACAATAGCCATTAAAACTACAGTCTATAGACACGTGCAGCAAGATAAAAATGCCCAGAGATTTACATACCTGTGTCTTTAACGCTTGCAGCAAATGATTCTTGTGCTCCCGCCGCTCATGCTCCTGCTTGCCGACCGTAGAGGACTCACCGGTACCTCCCAGCCAAATGCTAGGGGTACTCTCCTTCCCCCTTATCCCCTCGAGCCACAAAGGGGCCACACACAACCTAGACAGTAGCCTAGCTTCCTAGCTCGCCTCCAAGGCTGAGCTACCACTCAAGTCCGTTGAGATTCCCCAACTCCTACAAGAAATCAGTCCAGTCTCTAATCTGGCAACATAACAATACCAATAGCTGGAAAAGTCCCCTTCTTTCCCCCTCTCCCCTTCTTTTATCCAGTCTCAAACCCTAAATCCTCTTTTTCTTTAGGTTTTCCCTCCCTTTTCCTTTTTATTTTCTTATTTTTCTTTTTATTTTATTTTATTTTATTCCTTTTTTTATTTTTTTATTTTTTAAAACTCAAAGAGTATGTGCGCTCATTAATAATTCCATTTTATTTTTACATGCGTAACTTTTTATTAATGGTAGAGGCGGTAGGGATTAATAAACTTTCAGAAAGAGAATCCATTAATCATTTTCTTATTCTATAATTTAAAGATTAAGGAATACACGACAATTTGTATATATATATATATATATATATATATATATATATATATATATATATATATATATTCATTTTTTTTTATTTACATTCGTGCATTCATCATTGTAATTTATCATTATCCATCATTTAAATTCACCATTAATATATATATATATATATATATATATATATAGGATAATGAGAGAATAAGGTGATGACAGACATGTATATGGGAAAAATAAATGTATTACATAAAAAGGAATAATGAGGAATTAAGGGGAGGGATGGTGATTTAGTAATGTGAACTGGACATGTAAAAGGGAGATGGATACTAGAAGATTAAGGCGATGGAGGATGGTTTAATAAATTAGACATGGATAATGAGAGGATAATGGTCTTAGTTTTTTTTTTTTGTGTTTTTTTTTTAAATTGTCTCTATGTTACACTATGAAGGTGATGTCATTCTCCTACCAGTTAGGAATCAATTTTCTTCTTTGCAAAGTTTTTTTTTTAAGGTCACACTAAATTTTTATTTTTATTTTTTTTACCCTAGAAAAGTCTTAGGCTTAGGGCTTAGATTATGAGCTAGGCAACGATTGGTTAGGGGAATTTCTTAAGGGTTTATTCAGGTGTTGATGACTTAGGGCTATTTAGGCTGACCCTTCCTCCACATTATTGCGACGTGCCCTTCAGGACGCACCACGTGCTCCAAGGGTGCCACTTGCCTCTGGAATTTCTTTTGGGCGATGTGCCCTTCAGGACACACCATGTGCTCCAAGGGTGCCACTCGCCAACTGAGTTTATTTTGTGCGACGTTCCCTTCATGATGCACCACGTGCTCCAAGGGTGCCACTCGCCAACTGGACTGATTGGTAGACCTCTATAACCCCTGGAGTCAACACTCCGCCAGGTGAGCTTGTAGGAGACTAAGGGTTCTAAGGAATAAGGCCCCTGCCTTATTGCGCACCCCTTAGAATCATCGTGAGTGACTGTCGCAGTCGGCCCTCACGGCATCGTGGGTCCTCTCGAACTAGGTAATCGTTAACCTACAGTTCGAGCCACGACGGGAGTGCTAGCAGGCTGTAGCAGGGCTGTTGTCCACCCCTCTCCCTCAACCTCTCTGCAAATCATGTGAGGCCCCTTTGCTCCATATGTGAGTCTGTTCGGCAAGCTATCGTCAGCCTGCATCAACAATAATCATGTCATAAATGTCAACAACAAATCATCAAATCGAATGAAACATCATAGTAAACATATCACCCAAAAGCACACTCCCTGACTCAGTTCAGAGTCCAAGGGGGTTCTACCGATGCCTCTGCATCCTCAAGGTCGAAAACCCTAGACACTCAATAAAACTGAGTCAATAGAACCTGTCTACATCAAATAGTAACACATCATGTCATCTGTCAATCGCATCATAATCAAGTATAAATGGTCTAACATCATAAAAGTCCAGATCACTTGCGAGCAAGTGTCCTCAAATAATAAGTGTTCTCAGTGCGCCAGAGTGGGATGTTACAAATAATTATTTTCTCCATAATCAACTCCCATTAGTTGATTAAAAGTGTGTTATGTATCCATAAATAATTATAAGATTATAACACATATGAATGCCCCTTACATGTATGTACACACTTATATTATTTGTATGCATAACGACACTAGTGTTATTTTTAAAATACAATTATTTGGATTGGATCATTATATTGTTTTCCATCTATCTTGATCCTTTTAGAGTGGAAAAAATTGGAGGAATCAGCTTGCAGGACAATTTTAATGGCAAGTCCCAGTTGGAAAATTTGGGTCCGGAACCTTCGGGGGCCATTTTGGGGGGTTAAAATTTCTCAGCATATCTGGGACCCCGTGACACTATTCTACACATCAATACTTTTCCAACAGTGCAAAAAATCACATCAATTGGAGATCGTTTAAAAAAAATTATGCCATCTGCAAGTTGACCTATTGGGTTTACCACCACGGTACAAGAGGATTCCACGTCAACCCCCAATATTCATGCATATGGGGCTAGCTATGTATGTAATTTCAATAAGATTCTAGAAGGTTTAAAACCCTATCGCAATTGAGGGTTGAGAAAGTCAAAAACCTACCCCTAGATGGCTATCGAGCTATGTTAAATACCAGGCCACTAGGAGAAGAATGGGTTCCATTCTATGTTATTGTATTTTGTTCCATAGGAGATCAAAACAATCAGGACTGGAAAATTAGAGAGCATAATAGAGGGTGTTAATATTTTGTAGCATCCTAACATGCCACAGGTCTTAGGTAACTCCATAGAGAGTGTCTTCTCCTTTGTACTTGCATTCTTTCCATACTAGAGAAAAGAGAGCAAAGCAACCTCACCTTCTAGATGGGTTTTTCTCTCGTAAGGGTTTCCCAGAGAAAATGTTTTTGTTATCTTATGGATTCTATGTGATTGTAATTTATTTTTCTCTATTTTCCACATTTTATTTATTTCATGCATAAGCAAAAAATCAATAACTAATATTCTAGAATATAAAGGAATTTAAACTGCATAGTGTAGATTTCAGTTTTATTTATTAGATCTATTGTGATGAACTATTCTAGTGGAATATCCATGTCATTTTATAGATCATATTGGTATCATAGAAATTTTTTCTTTTGGGTATTTGTGGGAATTTGCAGGATCTAGGAACCAACTTGAAGAGAATTTGCAGAAACTATAGCCATGGAAGATGAATTTGTTCATAAAAACTCTCAATATCTAGTAGAAGAGAGATTTTAGAGGTTGGAAGTGCAATTTTCCGACATCGGTCGCAATACGAACCTCCTCATAGTGGCTCTAGAAAAAGTGCTCAAACTGTTCAGAGATGATGGAGGCTCTAACTTAGAGATCAGATCGGAGGGGAAATCAGGAGATCAGGAAGAATCGAGAAAGGAGTTGTTGAAAGAATATGAGAAAGAGTAGTTGATTTTGAGTGTCGTGAACCCTTCATAGTCCCTATTCAATATGGAATCAAAAGTGTACATAAATCATACCCAGGCAAGCTCGATGCATTAAAACTAAATCATTTATTGCAACAAATAGAATTTTATTTAATTTTCACCATATAGATGAATAGAAGAATATTTTATTTTCTAGATTGAAGTTAGAGGGCCATGCTTTAACTTGGTGGGAAATCCATAGGGAAACACTTTGGCTAGAGGTTGATCCACTAGTAACTAGGTGGGAGGAATTCAAAATGCTCATCAAGTCCCAATTTTATCCTATCGTGTATCTAGAGGACCAATGGATCCAGTGGTACTTCAAGAAGAGGCAAGGGCAGAGTGTACTAGATTACATGACTAAGTTCGGATAGATGGCCATCATGTTGGGTATCTCTCCCAAGAACCCATATGTACTCCTCAAGTATCTAGGGAGTTCATACAATAATCTACAAAAGTAGGTGATGCTCTTCAAACCAAGGATAGTGGATGAGGTGTGTGTACAAGCACATTACTTGGAAAACATAGGCTAAAAGAAGGGGAAACCAAGTGGTTCGAAGTAGAAAGAGCACCTGGAAGCTTCCAAGAAGTGGAAGAAGAAGCGGAAAGGGGGAAAAGATAAGAAGAAAATAGCCACTACACATTAGTGAAAATATCCCAACAATCACTACAACATTAGTGGCCACACCGAGGAAAAATGTTGGAAACTACATCAAGAGATAAACCCGAAGAACTACAAGAAGGACAGAAAGAAAAAGAAACTTTTAGCCACACATTAAAGTAATCAGGTTGAAATTATCCTGTATGTGGATGAAAATATTTTCTGCAAAACTATGTAGAAGTAAGTAAATTTAAGTAGCCTTCATCACCAAGAAGAGAAGCAGATGACCAAGCTATTCCACATTAAGATTCACGTCAAGAAGACAAAGATAGATGCTTTGTTTGACTCTACTTCATAGGATAATCTCATAGAAGCAAATTTGGTCATCAATCTTGGATTGGAGGTTCATGATCAACCTAGTCTCTATCCATTGGGTTGGGTAAACAAGGACACAAATATAAAGGTAACAAAATAGTGTAAGACTAAATTTTCTATAAGTGTTGATTTTATTGATGAAGTGGAGTTGGACATAGTACCCCTTGATGTATATGGAGTATTTCTTGGAAGCCATTACATGTATATGAAGCATTCAATATTCAGGCGGAGATCCAACCAGTATCGAATAATCAAGGATGGGAAGTCCTACATCATCAACATGCATAAAGGAAAGTCAAATATCTCACTGGTAAGTTCCAACCAAACTAAGAAGTTGACTAGTTCTAGTGAGAAATATTTTTTCTTTTCTTAAGAGAAAAACAATCTAATGATGAGTAAATGAAAGTGAAGGCATCCCTAGAGGGGTGTACTAAAGAGAAGAAACATCATTTGGAGGAGTTTCTATAGGAATACCAAGGATTTTTCAAGAAGCCTAAAGGGATACCACCCAAGAGGGATGTGGAGCATGAAATATAGTTATTTCTAGACTCCCCATTGTCCAATATTGGGTTGTATAGAATGTCTATTCTAGAAGCGAATGAAGTGAAGAAGTAGTTGTAGAAGTTGTTAGAGAAAGGTGTGATTCAACCAAGTACCTCACCTTGTGGGTTACACATCATAATTGTTCCCAAGAAGGATGTGAATTGAAGAATGTGTATTGATTATAGGGCATTGAACAAGATTACACTAAAGAATCAATACCCTCTATCAAGTATCGATGATCTATTGGACTAGCTGCAAGATGCCAAGTACTTTATTAAGCTAGATTTGAAATCAGGATATCACTAAGTACGTTTCAAAGAAGAATATACCTAGAAGACTTCCTTCATGAAAAGGAAAGTTTTATATGAGTAGTTGGATATGTCATTTGGTTTATGCAACGCACCGACTACATTTATGAGACCAATGAATAATGTTTTATGCCCTTATGTAGATTCCTTTGTTATTGTCTATTTGGATGATATGTTGTTTTATAGTGCTACTTGGTAGGAGCACATATCACATCTTATGCAAGTGTTAGAGACTCCAAAGAATCACTAGTTATTAGACAATTTCAATATATGTGAGTTTATTTAGCAGTATTTGGTGTATTTGGGGTATGTGATTGGTGGAGGGGAGCTCAAGATAGATCATGTGAATATGGAAGCCATCATTAAATGGCCAATTCCTACAAATTTCATTGAAGTTAGGATTGTTTTTTGGGTAGCATAATATTTGTGGAAGTTCATAGCTTCATTTTCAATGGTAGTTTCACCACTCCATGTCATAATAGCCAGTGGTAAGATTTTCCAATGGGAGAAGAATCAACAGAAGGCCTTTGATTATATGAAAATAAAGATAAGTCAAGCATCAATTCTCACACTGCCAAACTTGCAGAATCCCTTCAAAGTGGAGACATATGCAAGTGGTTATGTCATGGGAGCAGTACTGATGCAGGGAGGAAATATCATCCTCTATCATTCTAAAGTATTTCATGGGGTGATTCTCAACTACCCTACCTATGACAAAGAGCTTTATGCCTTGCTACAACCTATCAAAAAGTGGAAACACTATTTGTGGATAAAGGAGACCATCATCCACACAGATCACCAGCCACTACAATATTTGTAGGCCTAGATTAAGCTACAACAAACCAGGAACTACAAGTGGATGGGGTTTTTACAACAATCTTATTTGATCATAAAGTATAATAAGGGTAGAAAAAACAAGTTGGAAGACATGCTTTCATGACTACCCACATCCAATATTACATCTTTGGGAACTCTAATGCACATGGATCATTTTATCCATGATGCATACAAAGAGGCATATATAGAAGATGAGGACTTCAAGAAGGTTTTTTAGCAGCCGCAGGGCCGAATCCATGTAGAGGAAGGTGACATCAAGGTTGACTATCATTTCCAGAATGGTCTACCCTACAATCTTGACAAGATTTTCATTCCTAAAGGTGAACGATTGCAGCTTATCAGAGAGGCTCACACCTCCAAGGTTGCAGAACATTTTGGTGTTGGGAAGACAGTTTTCAACTTACAAAGATATGTGTACTAGACCATAATATAAGAATATGCAGCACAATATATTAGAGTATGTATACTTTGTTGTACCAACAAGCCTAGTAACATGGAACAAGGTCTATACCACCCATTACTTGTACCCACTTGACCTTGGGAAAGTATTTCCATGGATCTCATGGGAGGTTTACCAACAACCAGGAAGGGACATGACTATCTATTTGTGGTAGTCGACAACTTGAACAAAATGTGCATTTTCATTCCTTGTAGAAAGACCATCAAAAGACAAGAAGCAACAAACAAGTTCTTTGAATGGGTCTAGGAGCACTTTGGGATACCAAGGAGCATCATCTTAGACAAGGATACATTTTGGACTACATTGTGGGAGAATATGGACACTAAGTTGAAGAGGTCTACAACATTCCATCCATAGACAGATGGGAATATGGTAGTAGTCAACAAAACTTTGGTGCATCTTTTGAGGGGTTATAATCAGAAGTATGTGAAGAATTTGGATGAGAATTTGATCTATATACAACATTGTTATGATAGATCAATCCACACTTCTACTGGTAAGTGGCCTTTTGAAACTTTCTTTGGGTATTTTCCACCTTCACCCTTAGATGTTGTATATGAACAAAAAGGAGGAGTGAGGTAGGACCACATAGAAGATGCATTAAAAGAAGAAAAAATTGTGGATAAGATCAGGAAAATCCATTTGGAAGTACAAGAGAAACAAAAGAAGTCATAGGAAAAGTACAAGGCTAGACATCACCAACAAAAAATAGAGAGAGCATTTAGAATGGGAGACAGAGTATGGTTACAATTAAATAAGGAAAGGCTACAGGGTCCTAGTAATATGATCAAGGCTTTGTAGTATGGTCCTTTTGAGGTATTGGAAAAGGTAAGAGATAACACCTACGGACTCAATCTACCCCCATACATATGCATTTACTAAATAGTGAATGTGGAGAATCTCAAACTCTGAGTCTTCCATGTTGGATTAGGAGCAAGCCCTACATTCCATAAAGTACTTAGAACCATATGCTAAGGTAGAGTTGGCAGAGGACATAGTTTTTCATAAGCAATCCAGAACTACAAGATAGAGGTAACATGACCTTTGGGAAATTGGATTGAAAGGACAACTTCCAGGAAAATAAAAATGGTACTCCAGGGAGAAGGTAGAGCAAAAATTTCCTCACCTCATTCAGTAAATATTTTGAGGACCAAAAGCCTCCTTAAATGGGGAGGTATGATCTAGATTGGATCATTATATTTTTTTTCATCTATCTCAACCCTTTTAGAGTGGAAAATATTAAAGGAATCATCTTGCAGGGCCATTTTAGTGGTAGGTCCTAGTTTGTAAAATTGGGGTTCATAACCTTCTTGGGATATTTTGAGGCATCAAATGGAAATGTTTGGGATTAAAAATTTCTCGGTGTAGCTCAGATCCCATTATGTTATTATACACATTGATACCTTTCCAATATTGCAAAAATCATGTCAATCGAAGATTGTATGCAAAAGTTATGTCTCCCGCAAGTTGACCTACCATGTTGACCTCCATGGTACGAGAGGACTCCATGCCAACCCCAATTACTCACACATATGGGACTAGCCATGTATGCAATTTCAAGAAGATTATAGAAAATTCAAAACCCTATCGCAATCAATGGTTGAGGAGGTCAAAAACCTACCCCTAGATGGTTATTGAGCTATATTAAATACTGGGCCACTAGGAGGAGAAGGGGTTCCATCCCATGTTATTGTATTTTGTTCCATAGCATAAAAGAACAATTGGGAGTGGAAAATTAGAGAGCATAACAGAGGGGGTTAGTGTTCTGTACCATCTTAACAGGCCATAGGTCTCACGTAACTCCATAGAGAGTTCCTTCTCCTTTGTACTTGCATTATTTTCGTACCACAGAAAAGAGAGCAGAGCAACCTCACCTCTAGCTGGGTTTTCTCCCGTAAGGGTTTCCCATAGAAAATCTTTGTATTATTTTGTGGATGGTATCTGCATTTTATCTATTTCATGCGTAAGCAAAAAATTAGTAACTAATCTTTTGTAATCTAAAGAAATTTAACCTTCATAGTGTAGATTTCAGTTTTATTTATTAGATATGTTGCGATGATATATTCCAAAGGAATATTCATAGCAGTTTACACATCATAAAAGAATCAATATTATGAACATGTATCAATGCATTTTTAATTGGTGAAGAACTAGTGCTCATAACCATACTAAGTTCCTCACTACTCATTACTCCAACAAAAGCATCATCATCTCAATGATACCACTCTCATTGTCATTACCAGGATTTTGATTTTACGTTGCAGAAGGAGATTTACTCCACCACTACTTAACAATATATAGAGCATTGATGCTTTATAATATAGTATATAATACACATCAATGTGTAGTACATAGAGGTACATCAATGCATCATACTATAAGAGATGCACTTTAAAAAAAAAAAAACTCTACTAAAACCTCTCACCACCAAATTTTAGTTATAATTACCTCCATTAAAACTTATGCAAATACTTCTACTTTCTTTAGGAAAGATTTTTGTGATTTTTTTTTGTAATATTGCCCAATCTTTCAAGACTAAAAACATTCACTAATTAATATTTTCCTTGCAATGTTATGAACTTCAACTTTTTATTTCATTTAGTTTATGTTATATATCTTATCAATATTGAACTTATATTGCATCACATATTAAATGTAACAATATTTAAAAACTAGTCATCAATTAATAAAAATCGTTTATTTTTAAATTATAAACTAGATTTTGATAATATTGTTATATATTGATTAATAATAAAAGTAAGATGTATATTTAAAAGTCAAATAATTTTTAGTATATTAAAAATATTTAACTCAAATTTAATGTGAGATGATTTAGTAACCTTTATTTAGAGATTATATATATATATATATATATATATATATATATATATATATATATATATATATATATATATATATATATATATATATATATATATATATATATATATATATAAACATTAATTTAAGAATATTATTAATGACATGACTTACACTCACATCCAAATTAAATTTGGATATAAATTGGAACATGGTTGATTTTTTTATTTGAAAATAGTTTGGTTGCAAATATAACCCTAAGACATTATTCAACATATTAAATGGGATGATGTGAAGAATGTTCATGATTTAGATGATATAATTTAGACTCACATCCAAATTAAATTTGGATATAAATTGGAATATGGTTGATTTTTTTATTTGAAAGTAGTTTGGTTGTAGATATAACCTTTTATAAGACATTGTTCAACATATTAAATGGGATGATGTGAAGAATGTGGCTAGGGTTATAGGAATGATTTAGATGTGCGATAAAAAATGTTTAATATTAAATGGAAACTCCTGATTATTATGTGTGATGTTATTTTGAATGTTTCAATAAATGTGTGTAAATGTGTGTAATGCTAATATTTTTTAAATTATAAAAGATATTAAATAGTGGAATTTGAATTTTATTATAATAGTTATTGTAGATATTAGTATGGTTACAATTATGGTAACAACTGAAAAAATATTAATAGGCATTCAAATAATTATTATTTTATATAAGTATTTTAGATTTATTTTATATAAGCATTTTAAATCCAGTAGATCATTTCTTTTAAGGTATAAAAATTTTTGATTTTGTAAAAATTTGAGGAAATGTTTTTACTTCTAAACATTTGATCCTTTTAAGTGTTTGATATATTTAAGGTTAAGATAAATTTAAATTGATTATAGATTTAGGATTAATATAGATCAAAATTCTATATTCAAACAGAAAATAAAATAAATCTCATATTTATTAATCTAATAAATTATAACTCAACAAAAAAGTTTTCTAAAATAAAAAAACTAGCTCATTCAAATTTACAGTATATTGTCTATACTATGAACATAGAACAAACAAAATAAAAAATACCAATGTTCAAATTTATATGTACAAGTAAATGAATAATAATAAAATTACAATTTTCACTATGAAAAAAGTGAATAGGAAAAAAATAATATGATGAAGATTATATATATATATTAACCTACTCTACCTTCTTTTTCATCTTTCCATGTTGGTCATAAGAAAATGGATGGATGTTGAAATCAAAAACTCTTCAACCTTGAACTTGAAATATTGCAATATAGATTACACTTTGTCTTTCTTGCTTTTTCTACTCTTCTTTTATTATTAACAAATCTGTTTGGGTTTGTTCTCTTTATACCATCTAACATGTTATCGTTCTTATGTTAATTTTTTCATATTCTCAACAGAACTATTTTATATTCTGTACATTTTCACTTAAATCACATTTTTTATACCATCTAACATGTTATCGTTCTTATGTTAATTTTTTTATATTCTCAACAAAACTATTTTATATTCTGCACATTTTCAATTGTTTTTTATTCTCAACTGCACATTTTCAATTTTTTTTATATTCTCAACATTACTATTTTATATTCTGCACATTTTCACTTAAATCACATTTTTTATACCATCTAACATGTTATCGTTCTTATGTTAATTTTTTTATATTCTCAACAGAACTATTTTATATTCTGCACATTTTCAATTGTTTTTATATTCTCAACTGCACATTTTCAATTTT
>ML779723.1:760766-787140 GCA_009831015.1 Picea engelmannii
ATTTATTATTATTTAAGAGTTATATTTATCAGCTTCAAGTTTTATTTAGGGAAGGAATCACACATCTACTTAATATTGGGCTGTAGAATGTCCTTCTCCCTACAATAAAAAGAATTAATAAATATTTATGACATTCGAAAGAGAAAGATTAATACAGATAAATCAAGAAGTATCAGCTAAGAAATTATAAAACCTCAACTTGAAGAAAATTTAATTTAATTTGAATATATATATATATATATATGGGAAGGAATCACACATCTACTTAATATTGGGCTGTAGAATGTCCATCTCCCTACAATAAAAAGAATTAATAAATATTTATGACATTCAAAAGAGAAAGATTAATACAGATAAATCAAGAAGTATCAGCTAAGAAATTATAAGACCTCAACTTGAAGAAAGTTTAATTTAATTTGAATATATATATATATATATATATATATATATATATATATATATATATTACATTACATTTGAGAAAAGATTAGAGTCAATATATATATAATTTTCTTTTACTTAATTTTTTATTATTATTATTTAAGAGTAAAACTTCTCAGGGAATCATACATCTAACTAATATTAAATTGTAAAATGTGCCTCTCTACACAACTACCTAATACTGAATTGTAAAATGAAACTCTTGGCGCAAAAAGTTTAAAGGACATGTCTGCAACCCTATCAAACTTTTGATGGCTGAAGATCTACGCTACTCAGACTTTTAATCTGAACCCGAGGAGGATACTCTTATTGTACAATTGGATAATGACTCTGGGCCACAAGATCAATCCCCTCCACCATTAGAAATAGGCAAACCCTCGATCTCCCTTGCTGCAATGATTGTGTTGGGTAGTCTTTATACCTTCAAGTTTTATGACTACATGAAATAAAAAAGGCTCCTTGTTTTGGTGGCGCAATGAAAAAAATTGATAAATATTTTTAAGATTCAAAAGAGAGATTAACGCAGATAGATTACGAAGTATAAGCTAAATTTAAGGAATTATAAGCCCTCAACCTGAAGAAAGTTTACATCTGTTTGATCCTTTTTAAACTGATGATTCCAATTTTAGAATGATTCTACGCGAATTTAATGTCAACCAGAAAGAAAAAGAAATGTACTCCTGTAGCTGAAAGGATGCACTGTCAGTTGGTCTTGTGATTCTATCGCGAATTTAAAATGATTCTAAGCGAATTTAATATCATCTTGAAAGATAAAACAATGTGTTTCTAAAGCAGAGAGTAGGCTTGCCAGTTTGTGTTGTGATGGGATTTTTCACCTGCTACTCTTATTACTGGATATCTGCCATGTGAGTTGTTTGGACGTCGCTATAGTATTTTGTATTCGGCGCTGTTACAGTCATTAGATGGTATTAATAATAATACCGAAACGCGTTTTTTCTTTGTTGGTACGCCAACGCATTGAAAAGACCGCACAATTGTCTTGTTCTTCACATTTCAACTCTCTTTGACGATCATCGATCCTCGCCAGCTCTTTCCGCCTTCACGACAGTTCAGGCTTTGCCGACACGCAGATACTTAGTCCATGAATAATGATTCCAATGTCGACGACTGAGGTAGTCGATAACTAAATCAATAAGGTTTTTGGAGAGCATTTCAAATTCAACCAGTTGGATCAAATGTACACCATCAATTCAACCGGTTGGATCAAATGTACACCATCAATCGCGTAGCTAATTTCAAATCACGGCGTGAAACGCGTTGCTAATTTAAAATCATCCTGTCAAGGATATACACGTAGATATAAGGGTTGAAGAGTGTATTGTAAGATATCTATGAATTCCATAACACATGGGAAGGAATCTCATATTTCCAGTTAAAGTTTAAAGTTTTTTAACGGGGCAAACTGGTGGTTGGTGAAAGCAGGCTGTATATGGCATCTCTTCACTGTGTAACAAAATCTTAGTCTCTGTTAATTACTCAGATGGCAATAAAATTTTAAATATGATCAAGTAAAAGTAAAAAAATAAACATGCAAACGGATGTCTTTATAATAATAGTGAGAAAGTTAGTGATTGAAATCACAACCAAAACCTATTAAATGTGCCTGTTATCAATAGATGTAAGCCTTTCCGCTTAATTAGGCCGAAAGGCGTACACCTATTGACAATGAGCACATTTAATAGGTTTTTATTTCTTAATAAGTTTTCTATGGACGAGATTAAATATGCCTAGAATATTCTTAGTCGTCACAATAAATGAATGGCTCTGATTTCATCCATTAATTTCCGAGGTGTTATAAAGACATCCGTTTATATGTTTACTTTTTTACATTTACCTAATCATGTTTAAAAATTACTGTGTTCACTAACTTATTGCCATGTTTACCTGATTAAAAAATATTAAGATATTCACACAGGTATTAAAGCTTTGCATGTTTCTGCTGTCTAACATTTAGTGGCCACGTTTTTATGCTGACATCACCAACGGTCATCGCCAGTCGTTTGGGTGTTGCGTTTTTAACAACCGTAAGCCACTTTCGGCGTTCACCAGCCGCGACTTAGCGGATGTGCTAGTTATATACATACTAAATTGTTTCTATCAATTAAAAGATGGTATGAAAGATAAATCTATCAGTTATAATTTTGAGAAATTTTATAAGAGTTTTAAATGAAGCATATTAAATCTACACGGACAGCTAATTGAACAATCCCTAAACTTTACCTCATTTATTAAACAAAATTTTGTTTGAGAATGGTATGTAACAACTAATTGATCAATCCCTAAACTTTATCTCATTTATTAAACAAAATTATTAAATGAAGCATATTAAATCTAGAAAGACAGCTAATTGAACAATCCCTAAACTTTACCTCATTTAGTAAACAAAATTTTGTTTGAGAACGGTATGTAACAACTAATTGGACAATCCCTAAACTTTACCTCATTTATTAAACATATTTGAGAATGGTATGTAACAACTAATTGGACAATCCCTAAACTTTACCTCATTTATTAAACATATTAAATGTGATTGAAAATTAGTGATTGAAATCACAACCAAAACCTATTAAATGTGCCTGTTATCAATAGATGTAGGCCTTTCCGCTTAATTATATACATACTAAATTGTTTCTATCAATTATAAGATGGTATGAAAGGTAAATCTATCAGTTATAATTTTGAGAAATTTTATAAGAGTTTTAAATGAAGCATATTAAATCTACAGAGACAGCTAATTGAACAATCCCTAAACTTTACCTCATTTATTAAACAAAATTTTTTGTTTGAGAATGGTATGTAACAACTAATTGATCAATCCCTAAACTTTATCTCATTTATTAAACAAAATTATTAAATGAAGCATATTAAATCTACAGAAACAGCTAATTGAACAATCCCTAAACTTTACCTCATTTATTAAACAAAATTTTATTTGAGAAAGGTATGTAATAATTAATTGGACAATCCCTAAACTTTACCTCATTTATTAAACATATTTGAAAATGGTATGTAACAACTAATTGGACAATCCCTAAACTTTACCTCATTTATTAAACATATTTGAGAATGATATGTAACAACTAATTGGACAATCCCTAAACTGTACCTCATTTATTAAACATAATTTTATTTGAGGATGGTATGAAATGTAAATCTATCCATTATAATTTTGACAAATTTTATGAAAGCTTTGAAGCACATTAAAATCTACAGACACAGCTAACTGGACAACCCCTAAACTTCACCTCATTTATTAAACATAAGTTTGTTCGAGGATGGTATGGAATGTATGCCAAATTTTACGAAAGATTTGAATGAAGCACATTAAAATCTACAGAGACAGCTAACTCGTCAACCCCATTTATTAAACATAATTTTGTGAAGCATTTTTTCCACAAGTTATGGTCCACCATAGCCTGCAAAACGAACAGTGTATGTACATTTACTTTATTGAGTTTTACTTTCAAACAATTTGCACTTGCGAGCAGGCGCATTGATTTGATTGATCGTAAAAGTTCTCTGGTACGTTTGTTTAAGCTTTGTGATGAACATTTCATCCGTAAAAAGTTTTTTTTTATTGAAAAGATTATATCAGAAGAATAAGACAAAGTTGAATACGGGTTGAGGGGTTTCTGATTGACAAAAACTTGAAAGCTTTTCAAATCTGTGAATGGAAAGTGCACTGGAGGACAAATAGAGAAAAAAGATTCTTCTTCAGGTTAGAAGCATAAAAACATGCAGTGACTGTCTTTATATTGTCGTTTTTAAATAATATTACCGACACTTTGTATTTGTATTATTTTAAATTTTAAAAAAATGATATTATTGACTCCTTGTATTTGTATTGAATTATAAAAATTTAAGTTACAAATTAATTAAATTCTTGAAATTAAGATAATAATTAAAACTGGTGAAGGGTACTGGTTTATGTAAAGGTGGCAGTTCTTGTTGTCTAATTCAGAAAGGCAATAAGAAGAATATAGATACCTTACCCCACTTACAATCACACTGAATATCAACAAGTATCCAAATATACTATTTGTTAAGTTATAATTGAATAAATGTACTTGTTTTTGTCATATTATTAAGGGGACCTTAATACAAAGGTGTTAATTAGGAAGCACTAACTCCCACTTACAATCACACTGAATATCAACAAGTATATAAATATACTATTTGTTAAGTTATAATTGAATAAATGTACTTGTTTTTGTCATATTATTAAGGGGACCTTAATGCAAAGGTGTTAATAAGGAAGCACTAACTCCCACTTACAATCACACTGAATATCAACAAGTATCCAAATATATTATTTGTTAAGTTATAATTGAATAAATGTACTTGTTTTTGTCATATTATTAAGAGGACCTTAATGCAAAGGTGTTAATGTGGAAGCATTAACTCATAATTTGATTAGTGCAGAGAATCCAAGTTCACAAGGCTCATGATTTGATTAGTGCAGAGAATCCAAGATCACAAGGCAGGAGACTTGGCAATAAAAGTAAAAAGGTAAAATAAGAATTAGTAAAATATAACTTTTATATAAATAATTGATGTTAATAAAAATTTAAAACTTTGATTTAAATTTATTAATAACAAACAATAATTGAATAATGTGTTCAAATCAAATTAAAAAATAATTATTATTATTTAAAATTTAATTAAAATATTACATAAATAAATAAATAAATTATAATGAATATATGTTAAATTATCAATTTTTGAAACAAGTAATTTTTTAAAATTAATTGAATAAAAATAACTATATGTAAAAAAAATACAAATGGAGAGATCAATTTTAATGAGTGGGTTTAATGGTTAAGAACACGTGTTTCCTCTTAAGAGGTCACAAGTTCAAATCCAAAAGTGTTGAGAAGAAGGGGTCCCTTATCCCACAAATAAAAAAAATTATTATTACTATTATAATTGAAAGAAAGGCGACAAAATTTTTAAAAATAGTTAACAAAACTAATACATGAAGAACCCATAAAATTGATCCATATTTTTTTCTTAAAAAAAATCTAAAATTATTAGTATCTCATATATATAAGAAATATATTTAATACATAAATTAAAAAATACATAATTAATTAGCATAACATATTTTTGATGAACAAAATATATAAAATTATAATTATAATTTTTTATAAAATAAATGATTTTTTAAAATAAATTTATAATTTATAATTAAAAAACAAAAATAAATAAAACGGTATGTTAAAAAAAAAATAAGAGATGAATTCTAATTGAAAACACAAAACAAAGGTTTTAAAAATAGTCAAAAAGTTCAGACATGATAAATCCATAAAGTTGATTTGTTAGATTTTTTTTATAAAATTCAAAATTATTATGATTTCAAATGATTGAACTTCATTTTGAATTTTTACATTTTTAATAGATAATATTTTATAAAAATATATATTTAATTAATATCTAATATATTTTTAAATAAAATGAATTTTCATATTATTTAATAAAAAAATTATTATATATAACAAAAGTTTTAAAAATAGTTAAAAAAAATCAAACATGATAAATCCATAAAATTGATTTATAAAATTAAAAAAAAAAAAAAAATCAAAATTATTGTGATCTCAAATGATTGAACTTCATTTTAAATTTTAATATTTTAAATAAATAATATTTTATAAAAATATATATTATTTAATTAATATATAATATATTTTTAAATAATATATATATATATATATATATATATATATAATCATTCAAATAATACTTTTTTAAATTAAACTTTTATCACAAAATATAAGAGAAAAAACTGCATACTCCACTCTATTAGTAAGGATTGTAANAAATGATTGAACTTCATTTTAAATTTTAATATTTTAAATAAATAATATTTTATAAAAATATATATTATTTAATTAATATATAATATATTTTTAATTAAAATGAATATATATATATATATATATAATCATTCAAATAATACTTTTTTAAATTAAACTTTTATCACAAAATATAAGAGAAAAAACTGCATACTCCACTCTATTAGTAAGGATTGTAATATATTAATTCACTCACATGATTTTGTATGATGTGAAAGTACTTAGTCTCACATGATTTTGTGAGATGTGAAAGTACTTAGTGACTTGTTCTTTAATTTTATAATATAACCGTAGAAATAATTTATGCATAGCAATATATTACCTCGATCCTTTGTTCTCAACATATCAATAGAGCCTTAATTTACTACCAATTGTAGATATATAATTGCACACATTAATCGCATTAAACCAACACATATTTAAGTGCGTATGGATTATATATTATAAATATTAGAATTGTAAAATATGCATAATTGTGATTAATTAAATTAATCATATTTGGTGACCAAATTATCCATTTTCAAGTGGTTAATAAAATAAATATTTGTATTGTTTAAATATAGTTATTCCTAATCAAGTAAAGAAGTTAATTTAATTGAAATTTAGAAGAAAGAAAGGTAAGGCAGACTTTGAAGAACGACTTGAGTGGAGATTCCACCTCCCAATGGTAGTGCAAAAAACACAACAAATCAAAAAATACTACCATTTCCTATTAATTATATTTATTCTTATTAATTATTAAAAGACATGGTAATTAAAAAACATGACTTTTTAAAAAGGCCCCTTCAAGAATATTTATATAAAGCCGTTACTTGTAAAATTAGCATCTTATACATTTATATACAATTTTATTCTTCTCATATAATTGAGTAAAAGATCATGATAAAAAATTATCAAATTTAGTAATTTGTTTTTATTTTTACTATATTATGGAAAAAAATAATCAATTTAATAAAAAAAATATTAAATTTAGTGAAAAAAAAATTACCAACTCAATAATTTTTTTTTATTAGATTTGGTAAAAAAATCATTTTTACCAAGGTGGGTAAATTTTTTTACCAAACTTACTGAAAAAATTTAATAACAGTAAAAGTTTTAAATTTTTTTATTTTAATCCAACTGTACACTTAAATTGTCAAAAGTACCATGTAATATACCAGATATAAAAAGTATGCACAAAAGAAATAAAATGTTAGAAATGGCAGAATAACAATAATATAACCAGCATAATCTACACAATAACACAGAAATGATATAAGAACAACAACAAAAATAACACTTTGATTCAGAAGCAATGTTCATGGGCCTCTTCGAGGGGGCAACCTCTAGTCGAGCAACGCTCTGTTACAATAATCTCCAAGCTAGGGTTTTCATACCCTCGACCCTTATTTATACTAAATATGTCTATCGAGAGAAGCATCTAGAGGAAGATCCTTCTAGAAGCGAAAGCTTCTATTAGGTCTTCTTACATCCACCTTATTCTATTTTATTGAAAGGCCTTATTAATATTGACCTTTATTATATCCGAATATATTCATCTACCGATGTGCGGGTTAGGACCCTAACATGTCCGCCCCCTTAAAAACAGTCTTGTCCTCAAGGCTTGAGATGTGGAAACTACTGCAGAATGGTAGCTGGTTCCCAAGTGGCATATGCTGGAGTTGTATCTTTCCACTGGACTAACACTTCCTTGATGGTTCGCTGACGTAGGTGACGCTGGCGCTTGTCCAAAACTGCTTCTGGATGTAGCCAAATGGATCCTTCTTCGGCTAACTCGAGAAGGTTGGTTTGAATTTTCCACCTAGTTCCAATCACCTTCTTTAAGCATGAAACATGAATAACAGGATGTAGCTTCGACTGACTGGGCAGAGCTAACTGATAGGCGACTTGTCCCACATGCTTGAGAACTGTATAAGGACCATAAAATTTGGGCACTAGATTTTGACACTGCTCGGCCTTGAGGGAAGTTTGCTTGTGTGGTTGCAGTCGTAGAAACACCTAATCCCCTTCTGCAAATTGATGTTCAGAGTGACCTTGATCTACTTGTTGCTTCATGCGATTCTGTGCCATGACCAAGTTCTCTTTAAGGGTACGGAGAATATCCTCTCAAATTGTAAGTGTTTGGTCAACCATCTGGACCTTCGAGGTACCCGGTAAGTATGAGAGAACTGAAGGTGGCTTCTGTCCATATACCGCTTCGAAAGGAGTCATGCTTGTAGTTGTATGGTAGGAAGTGTTGTACCACCATTTAGCTAGGGGTAAACATTGAGCCCATTGAATTTTCTTTTCAGAGGCAACACACCTTAGATATGTTTCCAAACACTTGTTGACAACTTCTGTTTGACCATCAGTCTGGGGATGATAAGTTGTGTTTAGATGCAATTGGGTGCCCTGTAGCTTAAGTAGTTCTTGCCAAAAATTGCTTGTGAAAGTGGGGTCACGATCATAAACAATAGAGTGCGGTATGCCATGAAGCTCGAAGACCTGGTCCATGAAAATTTGAGCCATCGTGGATGTAGTAAATGGGTGTTGAAGAGCGCAGAAATGAGCATACTTGGAAAGGCGATCCACAACCACCATTATGACTGATTTATTTCCCGATTTGGGTAAACTGGTAATAAAGTCCATAGAGATATCCTTCCAAATAGCAGGTGGAATCGGAAGCGGTTGTAGTGTGCCCAGAGATTTGACTGTTTCTCCCTTGTTGCATTGACACACCTCACATTCAGTGACAAAATTATGGATGTCATGTTTCATACCATCCCAGAAGAAAGAAGGTTTGACCCTGTCATAGGTTTTGGTGAACCCGGAGTGCCTCGTTGTGGGTGTAGCATGAAGCTCAGAAAGTACTGTGGATTTAAGATTTGATTGTTTACTTAAATACAAACGGCTTTTGTATCAAAGCTCATCCTAGAGCCAAGAGGACCTTGGGGGAGCTGGAGCATTGGTCTGCAATTGTTGGATCATATGCGAACTTTTTGGATCTTGTAGCCATTCCTAGTGCACAACTTGGATCCAATCTGGTACAATGAAGGAAAGAGAAAAAAGGGATCCTTCTTCTTCATATTTTCAAGACAGTGCATCCACCACCACATTATCTTTTCCCTTCTTGTAAATGATCTCATAATCATATCTAAAGAGCTTAGTCACCAATTTTTGTTGCTCCGGGGAGGAAATGCGTTGTTCCAAAAAGTACTTGAGGCTTTGATGGTCTGTCTTAATTTGGAAACGTTGCCCCAAGAGATAAGGGCGCCACAGATCAATGACATGTAGAATAGCCAACATTTCCTTTTCATAGATGGGTTTGTCCAGATTTCTCTCAGATAGTTGTCTGTTGGTGAAGGCCAAAGGTCGACCCTCTTGCATAAGGACAACACCGATTCCTTTCCCTGAGGCGTCACATTCCAACACAAAGTTCTTTATGAAATCAGGAAGGACCATAACCAGAGTGGTGCACATGGTCGTATTCAAGGTTTGAAAAGCTTGAGCAACGGTTGGAGTCCAAGTGAAAGAGTTATTTTTTAGGAGAGTCGTGAGAGGTGCTGCAATCTTGCCATAATTCTTAACAAACTTGCGATAATACCCTGTTAAGCCCAGAAATCCACGCAATCTTTTGAGATTCTTTGGGTGCGTCCAGTATTGCATAGCTTCAATCTTTTTTAGATCCACCTTGACGCCATCCTTGCCAACCAGATGACCCAAGTATTCTATTTCCGAGGCACCAAAAGCACATTTAGACTGTTTCAGGAAAAGTTTGTGCTGAGAGAGTAGATGGAGAACTCGATCCAGATGAGCAAGATGGTTTGTCCAAGTTTTGCTATAGATTAGAATATCATCAAAGAAAACTAATACAAAATGATGGAGAAAAGGACGAAAGACATGATTCATGAGGCTTTGGAAGGTGGAGGGGGCATTACACAAGCCAAAGGGCATGACCAAAAACTCATAGTGGCCCTCATGAGTTCGAAAGGCGATCTTGGGAATGTATGCCTCCTTCATATGTATTTGGTGATAGCCTGAGCGAAGATCAAGTTTAGTAAAGAATTGGGCACCACTCAATTCACCAAAGAGGTCATCAATGACAGGAATGGGAAATTTGTCTTTAATGGTCAATTTGTTGAGGGCACGGAAGTTAGGACACATTCTCCAAGAACTTTCTTTCTTCAAGACCATGACTACAGGAGAAGAGTAAGGGCTCGTACTAGGGAAAATAACGCCTACAGTAAGGAGTTCCTGGACCATTTTCTCAATTTCATTTTTTTGTGAAAAGGTGTGGCGATACAGACAGATATTGGGAGGAAGGCTTCTGGGTACAAGGGGAATGGAATGATCATGAACATTGTGGGAAGAAGGGAGTCCTTCGGGAGTGGAAAATACCATTTGGTATTTAGAAAGGAGGGATTGGAGGTCTTCCGGCACCGGGGGTGTCTCTGTTGCTTGTATGGCATGGAGTTGGGCAATGACACCAGAATGACCTTTTTTTAGCAGCTTTTCCATGCAATGGGAACTAATGACCTCAGGTGAACCAATCGTGATGCCTTGGAATTTATATTGGTGGCCTTCCTGGTCGAATTACATGGTTAATTCCTTAAAATCCATGAGAATGGGACCTAAAGTCCTTAGCCAGTCTGCACCCAACACAATGTCACAACTGCCCATGTCGATAGAAAACATATGGGATTTTAGGTGGTAGTCACCAATTTGGAGACGCACATTTTCACAGTGCCCTCCACATTTCATGGAACCACCATTGGCAATCATGATTTGGAAATTGTTGACGGCATGGATGTAGCAATGAGTTTCTTGGGCAATGCGATGATGAATAAAATTATGGGTGCTTCCACTATCAACCAGAATAATGACCTTCCAATGCTTGATGTAACCGATTAACTTGAGGGTTTGGGGGGCAGAGAAGCTAGTGAGAGCATTGAGGAAAATGATCGGTTCCACTTCGAGAGGGTCTGGAGGAGGGGTTATGTCAGTGATTTCAAGTGACTCAGGCATAAGGGGAGTTTCAACAACCTCTTCCAAAATATCCTCAGAGATGGCCATAAAAAGATTTTGTTCCTTACACTTGTGGCCCGAGAAATATTTGTCATCACAATTATAACAAAGGCCTTTGAGTTTCCATTCATCCATTTCAGTCCTGGTCAATTTTTGGATCTTTAATGGGGTGGAGGGAGTAGTGGGATTTATGGGCTTAGGGCGAGGGATAAAGGAGGGTTTACGGTTTTCAAAGGATACAACCTGATGTGCTTCTTTATCTTTTTTAGTAGCCTCCAACCAACTCGAAGGTTGAGCCATGAGGACATGGGCCTAAATCTCCCCCTTGAGGCCACTAATAAAACACTCTTGAAAGAAAGCATCATTCATGCCCTATGTTCGAAAAGCCAAGCGCTCAAAGGAAACTATGAAGTCTTCTACTATTATTGATTGTTTCAAATTTTTCAAATGACCCAAATGGTTGGTGTCAGTGTCAAAGCGTTCATAAATCTCAGTCACAAATTGGGTCCAAGCAATATACCCTTGACGGGAAGTTTTTCTCCATTGCCACCATTGCCAATGTTCTTGATCTAGATTTGGAACACCATATCGGAGTTTGGCCAAGTCATTTGTAATGTCGTACAAAGAGAAATAATGTTCCATTTGGGTGACCCAACCAGTGGGGTCCAAGCCATCAAATTTGGTCACATCCACCCACGGAAGGCGTAGGTCACGTTGAAAGTGATGGGGCTGAAATGTATGGGAATGGGAGGAATGTTCACCTTCAGTCTTTGGAGGTGCATCAAAGAAAGGGTCTTCTATAGGGATATTTAATTTGGTGCAGAGTGATGCAAAGACAAATTCAAGTTGGGTGGTCAGTTCTTATTTGACTTCCTCCATTGAGGACTGCATGGTTATATTTATGGTCGTATTGATTGATGAATCAATGGAGGCAACAGTAGCACTGAGTTGTTTCACTTCTTTTTGGTTCTCGAGGAAACCAGATTGCAAGGTGTTGAAGCGAGCTTCCAGGTATTGGCTACGAGTATGGGCCATGAGGATGGATGAACTGAAAAGGGGTGGGCGGGGTCAAATTTTTTTCCAAAAAATGATATGGATGAATGTGATAAGGGAGAAGAAATGAATCCAATGGAATAGGTCTCAAATAATGGTGAAAAAATTTCTAGACTTTTTTTTTTTTATTATTACACCTGCGGAGTGATACTCCGATCTGAAGAATACTACAGCGACGAAATCCCCAAATGATTAACCAGAAAGAAATGTGTATTTACTTGGCAACTCAAACACAGTTGCGCGGCAATAGATCTTGTCTGTTTTAATTTTTTTATGTTTCTGTCCCCCAAAGTTTAGGTATTCAAGGGTTCTACAGACAAGGGTTTTCCCTGTGCTATAGCTCTTTGATATATGTGCGGGGTCCAATAGTAGTACTCGGCCTAATATATCAGGGCACTAACTAAGGAGGATAGACCATACCCTTAGCCGTACTACCCGACTACCCAGGTACTAGAGAGTATCTTCCTGAGTGTTGTTCTCGGTGGCATTATAGCAGTCAGGCGGCCAATCGGTTTATCTAAAGAGGGCTTCAGGAAATCTAGGTCGATCCGTACATGGGTGTTGTCTGATGCACTACCACTCGAAGGGGTACCAATAGGGGTTACAAGGGTGGCCAACAGATGTGCACTTAAGAACCACTTGTATTTCCTGTGTGTATGAATCCCTCAACCGTGGGTTTATGCGCGTAACGACAGATCTCTGTGGCTTAAAGATGCCAGAGTACGTCTCTACCCTGGAAAAAAAAATCCCACAATTTCTTCCAAGGAAAGTGCTCTGATACCACTTGTAATATACCAGATATAAAAAGTATGCAGAACATAAATAAAATGCTAGAAATTGGAGAATAACAGTAATATAACCAGCATAATCTCCACAATAACACATAAATGATATAAGAACAACAACAGAAATAACACTTTGATTCAGAAAGCAATGTTCATGGGCCTCTTCGAGGGGGAAACCTCCAGTCGAGCAGCGCTCTGTTACAATAATCTCCAAGCTAGGGTTTTCATACCCTCGACCCTTATTTATACTAAATATGTCTATCAAGAGAAGCATCTAGAGGAAGATTCTTCTAGAAGCGGAAGATTCTATTAGGTCTTCTTACATCCACCTTATTCTATTTGATTGAAAGGCCTTATTAATATTGACCTTTATTACATCTGAATATATTGATCTACCTATGTGCAGGTTAGGACCCTAACATACCACCACCATTTTGTGGATATACCATGGATAATTGATACACTTAAATTGTCAAAAGTACCACCACCATTTTGTGGATATACCATGGATAATTGATACATATTCTAGAATTATAACTACCATTAGAGATGAATTAAAGAATTAACTCATTGATTGTGTCCATGAATCAATAAATAAAGCATTTGAAAAATACAAATATGACAAAGAAAAGGAACACTTTGAATGGAACTTACTTATGAAAATGAAAAAGATAGTCATGGGAAGATAATAAAAAAATCAAAATGACTACATTCCCAATAAAGAAGGTAAAAATGAAGAGACCAAAGCACATGATAGAATTTCTTACTTACATTTCAACTCTAACCCAGATTGTAGAACTAATGGAAAACCCAAGTTTGAAAATGACAAGTCTTAATGGGAAATAAAGGATAAGGATCTTGAGTAAATTCCAAACAATAACATTAATGAGAGAATAATACAACAGAGATTATAAATCACCTTGCTAGAGGGTAGCTTTATTTGTCATCCTATGATTTAAGACACTTTTTGTATGGATCTTATAAGTTATGTTGTGAAAGGTATAGTTGAGATCATGGAAATTGCAAGAAAGAATAAATGTGCATATTTAGATTATCATATACAACAAGTGAATAGAATAAAAAGAAAAAAATTAGGAAACATCATTTCTCATGGAGACCCCGAATTTCAAAAATAATTGAAAGAAGAAGGGAAAAAAGACATGGTAGAACCTCAAAAACATATGGTAGTGGTGTTGGCCAAGGGAGAACCATATGCACCGATTTCCCCAACAAAGGATGAGATCCTTAAATTGCATAAGATAATCATTAACCCTCAAGATATATTAGATCATCTTCAAGGTTCAGATCAAGTACCTAAAGTAGATATTCTGCTCAACAACTTAGTTGGGATAGACTATTAATAATAACTTGAATGCTATTAGTGGTAGAATCCCAGTCTTCAAGTATAATTAGAAGGGTTGGATCAACAATAAAGACTATTCAAGAAAATTCAAGAGCCATGGTTCGAGTACACATACGTGTTGAGGATATACTTTGTGGATGTGCTTTAACAAAGGACAAAGTTCTTGAGATAGTACCACTAGGGAGAGGAAACATAATTATAGAACCATTAAAGTATACCTCATTAAATGGTAGAACCCTCCAAAGGAAGATACTTATTGGGAGACAAAAATGCTCGCCAACAAAATCTTTCCTTACCCTTGCTTCGAGGACAAAGCATTTCAAAAGGGAAAGGCAATGTTACATACATAAAGTCTAAAGCTAAGTAACAATAAATAATAAATAAAATAAACATAGACTTATAATAATAATAATAATAATAATAATAATAAAAGGCCATATGTTAACTAAAAGACACGAATTTTTAAAAAGGCACTCACTTAGGAATATTTATATGGGGCCCCCACATTGTAAAATCATCATCAATTATCCATTCATATTATATATTTATATATACAATTTTATTATTCTCATATAATTGAGTAAAAGATCTTGGGATTTTATGCTTTAGAGGCATGTGTATATGAACCAATGCAGAGGTAAGAGAGGGGTGCACCCATAATTTCCAAGGAAAAATAAGAAAAAGGGTAAGTAAGGGGCACACCGACAAAAGGAAGGGAGGGCAAGTAATCTAAATACACACTCTTAAAAAGCTAGGAAATGAGTATTGACATATGGGGAAGAGAGTGTCTCATGGATATCCATAGTTAAAGGTAATGGTTCAATATCCAAACCTAATAGAATCAAAGGTGGTTTTAAATCCAAAGGCTTGTGCCCAGTAAGAGCAGAGATCGAACCATTGGTGGCAGTCGCCACATGATTTATTTATGAGATAGATTTTTTCAAACAACCAATAGGAAGAGATTGTACATGATTCATAGGTGAGACATGGACCATGGTCCAAGGTGGTTGAATATCATAGTGTGAGAGTTGATCAATGGTGACTATTTATCCTTCTTGTATAAACAACATAACATGAAAAATTGAAGACACTAAGGTTTTCATGGCATACACCTAATCATGTCCAATGAGAAAGTTAAAGTTGATAAGTGACTTGACCATAGTGATGTTAACTAAAATAGTCTTACAACATAACTAGATTAGGAGGTTAGGCATAAGTCCTACTAGCTAGGAAACTATACCACCGAAGTCTTATAATTTGGTCATTAGTGTAATTAATGTTGTTGGGATACAAGATTTCAATAATGAGGTGTTGAAAATTGCAACTCACTTCAAATTGTCAACCAATGGGCTGTGAAGTTATGAGTTGTTGGAATTATATGTTTAAAATTACGGAAGTGTGATATAGTAAGAATAAAATAAAATAAAAATCCTAATGATGTTGTGGCAAGGGAAACAATTATCTATGCAAAGAAAATTTTATCTTTACTTTACATAGCCTAGAATAATGGTTATGATATCCATCTCTTCTTGCAGTTGTTGGAAGGAAAATAGGAGCTATACGAAGTCCTAATGAATTCATAATCCAATGGAATAAGAAGGATAGATAAGATCAACAATCACTCTCTATACATTAGAATAAGAAAATAGACATAAAATCATCATAATACTCATAAATATTTATAAATCCCATAACCCATAACACTAATCATTATAACTTGAGATGATAGAAGCAATGATGAAAATACATCAAATTGGAAATACTACTCTAGACAAAACTACTAAAAATATTGAACTACTAGGAATAAAATTAAATCTCTATAGGAAAACAAGTAAACTGTCAAGAAAAAATGGAAATGATAATGGTAGAACAAGGATTCCAATGACCTCCCCTTTAGTGGGCCCTACCAAGAGGAGTTATTGGAACCCTAGAGAACACTTACGAAGACAAAAGTAAGATCAACTCTTCATTTATTTGTTTATAAATTACATTTATTAGAGTAATGTATAACTGTTCTCTTAAAATAATTTGAGCTAGTATGTTACACGAGAATAAGAAATGAAAATGAAAAAACTAGAAGCATATCTCTTCCATTCTAGCTCATATAAGTATTGGAAATACATTGAAGGAGCCTTAAATAACTCCATCAATTATATCCTTGATTAACCAAATATTTTCTACCTAATGCTCCTCTACTCAACAAAATTGATTTTAGAGGTTTATTTCCACCTCCTTTATCTAGTTCAAATTCAAATTATAATTGATATTTGGAGGGATTGAGAAACTTATGGATTAAGTGTTATCTCCTAGATCTGGTGGTTGGGGTAGTCACTTTTATAAATAAAGACGACAAAACCCTTAGTTTTCTCCTTATTTGTTTCTTGGTTGAGATGCTCTTGGAGTTATAAATATGGAATAGTCACACAAGGTTCAAACCCCCTTTTTGATGTGTTCCCACGGGATAAACTTTCAAGGTTCCCAACCACTACTCCAATAAACCTCATGTTTTCCAATCAACATTAGTGCATATATTCTAAATCAAAAAATTCAACTCAAAACACTTAAGATACCATCCATTCAACATGCTCTTATGAAAATAAGACAAGCACTTGAGTATTTAAATAAACACAAACTTCAAATAAACACTTAAGATACCATCCATTCAACATTAAAATGAGATTACTTAGGAATTCCTTAGGAATTTATTAGGTCCTTTGAGGATAATTTAGAAATAATACATGGAAATATGATGGGAAATATATGGTAATATAGGGGTTCATCATTTACTCACCCACTTGAATTTTGTACACATATGTGTAATGTGTAAACAATATACCTCAAAATTAGTGCTACAGTCTGATCATTCTTCATCTTTAGGATGTTTCTCCTTGCATATCTCCCTAAGGTCTCATGGAATGTGTCTCATGATATCCTTCTTCCTTTTCCATTGTACTCTCTCTCTCTCTCTCTCTCTCTCTCTCTCTCTCTCTCTCTCTCTCTCTCTCTCTCTCCATGATGGAGTGGTGTGTAGGAGAAGGTGGAAATTAGAAATCCTTCTTCCTTTTCCATTGTACTCTCTCTCTCTCTCTCTCTCTCTCTCTCTCTCTCTCTCTCTCTCTCTATCTATTTCCATGATGGAGTGGTGTGTAGGAGAAGGTGGAAATTAAACCTTAGGATAATCCAATTTATCTTTATATTATTTATAATGTCCAGATATAGTTTTGATTTGTATAGGGAAAATTTTAGACCTGGTGGGAAATGAGTCTGTTTTCCCTTGAGTGCAGGGGTTAACACCTCACACGTGTTTTGGAATATTGTGGAAATATATCCCCATATTTCTTCATGGTGCTTTGGTATTGCATCATGTCTCCTACTTCTTCTCCCTTAGAATTGGAATTAGCTCCACATCTAAAACCATTTGTGCATGGTTTCTCAATACATCTCTTGTCTTAGTGGTTTCATACCCTACCCACAAGCTAATGTTGAGTTCCTATTATCTATATATTTTGGGGTTATATGGCCCTACACCTCTCATTTTCTATATAAAACAAAATTCCCTCAATTGAACATCTAACACATAAGTGTTGGGATACCATTTCAAAGGATGAGGCAGAGCATAGTTGTCTTAGTAGAATTCAAACATCAAAATATTCTCCTTCTTATGGAATATGTGATATACATTGTTAAATTCCCTCTAATTATCCATTTGAAAGGGAAAATACCCAACAATTTTGTGTAACTTGAACGTATACCATCATTCCCTCAAGTACAATGTATAAGTTGTAGCAGGAGGTCTACATGACAACATCTCTTCTGCAAACATTGTAGTCTTAAAAATCAAACTCTCTAAGATTACAATGTCCTCAAAATCTTTCTCAATCTTCCCCTATTGTCTCTCTAATTCTTTTGTTAGGGTCAAGTTTTAATTTTCTAATTGTTTGAAAGTTTCCATGTGTTGCATATTTAAAAGATTATGATATTTTTCGTTAAAATCAAAGATCATATGTTCATGATGTGTGAAGAGGACAATCACTTCTCTATTGGATTTTTCTATAGCTCTCCATTTCATGATATTTACCTTAAACTCTCTAATATGATCTAGAAAGTATGTATTTGTCTCAATATTATCCATTCCAAGTGGCTCTTAGTTTTCTTATGTCTCTTCCATGCCTAGTGTAGGGGTAGGTGAAGGAGTTATTTCTTTCTTAGCTACATATTCCCTTGTCCTAGTTCTTGGTTTATTCTTTTGATCCTTCATGTCTCTTTTTTTCTTATTTTCTCAAGAGGATGGGGATTTATATGGGATGATCCCTCTGTTGGTCCTAAACTCTACACCTGATTGTTAAAGTGCAAAGCTAGGCCACCTCGAGTTTAGAATAGTTGATTTTTAATCTGTGTTGGTCAGTTAGAGGGTTGGTTCTATCAAGATAGTAACATGGTTGGGTTGGAAAATGGACACAAAGGATGGTTCTCCTCTGTTGGTGGCACGCAAATGATAAACAAGTGAAATAATAAAAATAAATGGAAACAACAAACCACTCAATGAATAATTTGCTGCAAGAAGTTTAATACTTAAAATATCATTTCAAGGCATTAAACATGTATCAAAAACACAATTACTCCCTCAGGTTGAGATAAAAAAAGAATCTTCACCAAGCATTAGTTGTTTTCACAGGTTTCATATCAATAAAGAAAAGTTATACAATAGCCGAAGGATATGAAATGTACTTTGCACAAATAAAAACTGCATTCAAGATAAGATAAAACCACATGAAGATTTGAACGAAAAACTGTCATCAAGAGTATATTCACCAGGTAGAGAGATTTAATCCATGCATAAAATGGGTCCAACAAGTCTGATGTATTGCTATCCTTTCCCAAAAATCTGACCCTCAAAACATACAAAAACTGCATATTTAGCAAGGTTGTAGAGGCTCTCGTCCATCTGGGACTCAGACTTAAATCTACATTAACAATTGTAGAATGACTTATTAACTTTACTAAAATACTGTTGGAGTACATAAATGTATACTTCATACTTGACTTAATAAAAAAGAGTGGTTCTTATCACACATAGAAGACCACTTATAATGCTTTAAACTAAACAGAGTCTTGAACTAAATAATTGAAAACTGACAGTAGCAATGAAACTGGAGTGATGCGTGTGCTAGAATGAATTGAGACTATGGAATAGACTTATTTGAAGTGACAGAGCTAAGTTCTGCATTGATCATGGCATGCACATGCGTTGTTGGAGGCCACTGAGGACAACTGGATGTGTAGCGTGAAAATATCTTGGAGTGACGTGGTGAACTGATGTCATATAAGCACATGATTGTGGGATTTTTCGAGGGTGGTTTGGATCCACACCGCTCTGAATCTCATAATCCACCACCAACTTCCACGTACCTCACAAGATATACCATGGTTTCAATTGCAGGATCGCTCTGTAATATTAACGTTCGAGCATTTTTCGTCCCTGCAATGAAGTGTGGTAATTGATCGTGTTGCAATATGTGATCTGGGAATGCCCCGTTTTGTTGCCATGCACTTCTCTCAGATTGGACCCTGGACGTAATATAAGCACATGATTGTAGAAGTTGACAAGGATGGTTTGGGTCCACACTGCTCTGACCCCCACAATCCACCACAAGCTGGCATGTACCTCTCCAACAATACCATGATTTCAATTGTGGGAGCGCTCAAGGATGTTAACATTTGACGACTTTTTGTCCCCGTAATGACGTGTGGCGATCGATCGTGTTGCAATCTGCGATTTGGGTGACCCTGCTACTTTAGTGCCCCTACTAAATTTCTCTATGTCTGCCATATTAGAAATTCCCTATCTGATTTAGCGATGGTGCAAATTTATTAGATCTCAGGAGATTTTGAATGTGAAGCATGAATATCTTCCAAAGTGATGTGGTAGTCTCTTGTCACTTCGGTACTTCACAGTTCAGTATCTTTTTAATGCAAAGTTTGTATAAATCTCGGAGTAGTATGGGCCCAGAGTGACGTGGTGGCCTAAAAAGAATGCCATGTGTCCTGATGTATGAGTGCCATGTGTCTCAAGCGAATGAGTGCCATGTGTCTCTGACACTTTGGGCTTCAGTAGTTTATGAATGTTGTGCTTGGAAACCCCCTGAAGGACGATCTCAAGAATATAACATGGTATCCTAATTTCCTATCATTGATGTGTCGTGGAATGAAGGGTGACACGTGTCACTAGAAATAGCACGGATGACAAACTAAAATATGTTTGAAATGAGTGCCACGTGTCTCAATAGATGAGTGTCACATGTTAGTGCCAGCTGAATGCTATGTGTCTCCAGCTCTTCGAGGTTCAGGAGCTCGAAATGTAAAGCATGGAAAACTCTTGAAGTAGTACGGGCCCGACTGACATGGTAGTCTCTCATCACTTCGAGACTTCGAGCTTCGGGAGATCGGGATGTAAAGCATGGAAAACTCTTGAAGTAGTACGGGCCCAGTTGATGTGGCAGTATCTCATCACTTTGGGACTTTGGACTTTGAGAGCTCAATATGTAAAGAATGGAAAACTCTCGAAGTAGTATGGGTCTGGTTGACGTGGTAGTTTCTCGTCACTTCGGGATTTCGAGCTTTGAGAGCTTAGGATGTAAAGCATGGAAAACTCTTGAAGTAGTATTGGGTCAGTTGACATGGCAGTCTCTCGTCACTTCGGGACTTTGGGATCTAAAGCATGGGAATCTCCCGAAGTAACTTTCTCCTATTTGAGATGGTAGTCTCTCATCACTTCAAGACTTATGTCTGGTCGTTAATCCTTTCACAACTTCGACGCTCCGAATGCACGAAAATCGTCGATTTGGGTGGCCTCCTGGGTCTCCACCGTTGCAATTTTAATATGTCTAATCCTGCAATCTGAGATCGAAATGGACTTCTCTGAATTCTTCATTTTTCTCATATTTTTTCCATGTGCACACAACATACTTGATTGGCCAGTTGTAATCTCAATTAAAGGCAAACAAGGTGACAAGTAATTCAAACCAAATCGTGATATGTTTCTATCCTTCAATAAAAATAGAAAAACTATGTGCAAAGAATCAGTCAAGCAAACCAACAAGAAAAAACAAGTTATTGAATAGATGGGATACCAACTTTATCAACCAGAAGAGGTAAAAATAATATGACGAAGGAATAGGGAAATGAGAGAGGAGAGGCATGGGTGCAGAACTAGGTTACAACATTGGCTCCAACCAGGGATAAAAATTCCCTACAAGGTCCTAAGAACAACAGATCGGTTCCTTTGATTTAATATCTTTCCCCCACCTTCCCTTCCTTACCTCTGTTTCCATGTATCTCTGCCACCATCTCTCAACCATGTCTCTTTGAAAATTAACGTTGAATCTAACCCCAGTGCCTTGTTGGGATATGGAGTCTTTATTGAAAATCGAAACTCCAGCTAAACCTGAGTGCCTTTGTTGGTCTATGGAGTGTCTTATTCAAACAAGCTACTGAATACCAACACACTGAAAAACAATCTACAAACTAAAAATTAAATGCTTGAAATATGAGCTTATTCTCCTACTACCTACTCTATTCAGTTGAAAACCAACTCAATCATGTGTAATTCCATTTCCAATGAAACCAAGAAAACATTTGACTGAGAACCACAACTTTGTGCATGTCACCGTTCAGAATAATCCAAAGAGGATATATCAATTGCGACAAAAAGTTAGTAGGCATCTGGTACTTACAATTGCAAATGATGATCATGCTAAAACTTTCAACCTTTGGTATTTTTGAAAAATAAGAATCCATCCAACTTGTTATTGGATCTTGAAACTAATGGAAATCCTCCAACTGGTTGAGAAGACAAAGTTGTTGTTGTATGAGATCTACATTATTGATAAGATTATACCCTTCATGTTCTCCTTGAAATAACTCACTACGATCATACACTTCATAACCATTAAGGGCAACAAAACACTCTTGATATTGGTCATTTGGTTGTTCAAAATGAGAGAGTATGTCTTCTACATGACTAGTTTTTCCTTGTTCTTGTTCCATAAGGTCATTTTCAGACTTGTAGATTTCTTGTTGCTCAATGACTTCTGGGGAATACGGATCCATACCTATTATAAAATAAGGTTTGAAATGTGGATTTGGTAGCTACTCTTCATGACTAGTAAATGGATTTTGTTCAACTTCAAATATATCACAAACATGTGCTAAATCTTCATGAAAAACTTGAGCAACAAATTGATCACATTCATGAATATCGTTAGTTGCATCTTGAACACAAAGTTGAAAAACATTTTGCTGGAAATACAAACTAAATAAGGATTTAACATCAACATTCATTGCCTTCTCATCATCATTTGCAGTTTTAAAATAATGTTGAAAGTTGTCATGTTGTATAACAGAATTGGAAAAAAATAAAACTAAAAATGAATCTTCTTTCTCTTCCTCAGCATTATCGTCCCGTTAATCTATACTGCTAGAAGAACTAATATTAGATTTTTGAATATAAGATTGAAATTCTTCACAACAGTTTTCACAAAGTAAATCAACTGGGAAAAACCTTTTACAATGATCATTGAATGCAGCATGGAATTGTTCCACCACCACCACTCCTGCAATCCACCACCAACTACCACGTACCTCACAAGTTATATCATGGTTTAAATTACGGGACCGCTCTAGAAGATTAAGGTTCGAGCATTTTACACTCCCATAATGAAGTGTGGTCATTGATCGTGTTGCAATCTGTGATCTGGGAATGCCCAGTTTTGTTGCCATGCACTTCTCTCGGATTGGACCCTCGACGTGATATAAGCACGTGATTGCGGAAGTTGAAAGGGGCAGTTTGGGTCCACACTACTCCAACCCCCACAATCCACCAAAATTTGCCATGTACCTCTCTAGCAATACCATGGTTTCAGTTTTAGGACCGCTCAAGGATGTTAACGTTCGATCATTTTTTGTCCCCACAATGACGGGTGGTTGTCTATCGTGTTGCAATCTGTGATCTGGGTGACCCTGCTACTTTAGAACCCCTTCTAAATTTCTATCCGTCTTCCATATTATAAATCCCCTATGTTATTTAGATATGGAACAGATTTCTTAAAGCTCGAGAGATTTTGAACGCGAAGCATGAATATCTCCCAAAGTGACTATTTCCTGAAGTAATGTGGCAATCTCTCATCACTTCAGCACTTCAGAGTTCTGGAGCTTTTGAATGCAAAGTTTGTAAAACCCCTAGAGTAGTATGAGCTCAGAGTGACATGGTTTCTTGAAACGAATACCATGTGTCCTGATGTATGAGTTTCATGTGTCTTAGTTGAATGAGTGACACATGTCTCCAACACTTTAGGCTTCGGGAGTTTATGAATGTTGTGCTTGGAAATCCCCTGAAGGAAAATCTCCCAAATCTAACGTGGTGACCTAATGTCTGATCGTTGATGTGTCGTGGAAAGAAGGGTGAAATGTGTCACTCAAAATATCACCGATGACAGACCCAAATATGCCTTAAATGAGTGCCACGTGTCTCAACAGATGAGCACCACGTGTCAGTGCCAAATGAATGCCACGTGTCTCCATCTCTTCAGGGTTCGGGAGCTCAGAATGTAAATCATGGAAACCTCCTGAAGTATTATGGGCCCGATTGACATGGCAGTCTCTCATCACTTTGGGACTTTGAGAGCTTGAGATGTAAAGCATGGAAAACTCTTGAAGTAGTATGTGCCCGATGACGTGGCAGTCTCTCGGCACTTTGGGATTTTGGGAGATTGGGATGTAAAGCATGGAAAAATCCCAAAGTAGTACGGGCCCAGTTGATGTTGAAGTCTCTTTTCACTTTGGGACTTTGGGCTTCAAGAGCTCTGGATGTAAAGCATGGAAAACTCTCGAAGTAGTATGGGCCCGGTTGACGTGGCACTCTCTCGTCACTCAGGGACTTAGGGATGTAAAGCATGGGAATATCCCAAAGTGATTTTCTCTCGGTTGACATGGTAGTCTCTCGTCACTTCAGGACTTCATCTCTTCAGGACTTCTGTCTGGTCGTTAATCCTTGCATGATTTCTATGCTCCAAATGCACGAAAATCATCGATCTCGGTGGTCTGCTAGATCTCCATCATTGTAGTTTTAATATGTTTGATCCTACAATCTGAGCCGGAAATGGATTTCTCTAAATGTTGCATTTTTCTCATGGTTTTCCCTGTGCACAAAACATACTTGACCAACCTGTTGTAAGCTCAATTAAAGGCAAACAAGATGACAAGTAATTCAAACCAAATCATGATATGTGTTTATCCTTCAAGAAAAACATAAAAATTCTGTGCAAAGAATCAGTCAACCAAACCAACAAGGAAAAACAAGTTATTGAACAGATGGGAAACTGACTTTATCAACCAGAAGAGGGGAAAAAAATGACGAAGGCATAGGGAAATGAGAGAGGAGAGGCAGGGGTGCAAACCTAGTTTACAACACCCCCTATCTCCAATAATTTAGCAACAATATCTTGAACTATATCCCTTGTTTCTATACAATGAGCCCAAGTTCTCCTTGCTCTATTCAAATAGTTGTTTTTCTAATTTTTTAGTGTTGGTGCCAACTTTGTCCATACTTTTGTTCTTATTTATTACCTCTATTATAGGGCCTATACCCACATATATATAATTTTTTAGTGTTGAAATTTCTTCAGCACTAATTGTTAAGAATTTATCTTGTGAAATATTTTGAGGTTGTCTTGTTAATGCATCATAAATAATCAACTTATAGTCCCATGATGGGCTAATGTTAATGGTTTTCCTCCTTGTACTTTCATACTCATCTCTTTGAGGGACTGGAGAAAAAAATGTGGAACACTTAAGTTTTCTCCAAGTCTCAAATGTAAGTAATACCTCAATGTATATAATAATATCAAGTGATAAGTATGCACTAGGATATACTTTCCTTCACATGTTATAAACCTCAATAGGTGGAGGGCCACCTCATCTTAGAGGTTTGGTAGGTTGTTTCATTTTACACCTTTCTTAGTGTCTTCCATAGTTTCATATGATATGGGGAATTATGTGTGCATCTTGGGTTGGAACTCTATCATCTTTTCCCAAGGATTCCTAGTAGGTATCCTTGGCACTCTTGCATTGGTTTCTACATCGATATGATATTCTAGTCCTATAATCATAGAAATGCATCCATTATACCTCCCTCAGGTATTTTTAATCCTAAAGCCTTCAAAAAACTCCATTATCAGGTTATAATCAAAGCCTTGAAATCTAGTACAATATTCAAGGCACTACACCTATTGAAAAATCTCCACAACCTTAGGTTTACTATATAAGAGAGTTGTATTTATGAGTTATCTCCTATTGAATCCTACCCCCATGGTTATCTTGTAACTTATCTATTCTTTTGTGGAAATAATATTTTGTTTGATAGGGTTTTACTTTCCCCATTTAAACTTGGAAGCACTAGAATTCTTCAAAATTAACTCACCTTGTGTAAATGGCACTCTTATTATAAGAGATTCAAACTCTAATGGCACTCATTTGATAAAAAAAATTGAATGACACTCTTATGTTAAAAGAAAACTCACCTTACCTCTTTGCTTGTGATTTCAATGTAACAACCCTAGTAGAATATATGTTTAGGGATTATTAAGTAAAAATTTATTAGGTAATTAATTTTTCTAACATGTTATTAATTAAACAAAGATTGGTATAATGATACTAATTAAATATTAATTAATTAATTAATTGATATAATTTGATTAATTAATTAATTAATTAATTACCTGTTACATTCATTGACATGAGTATTAAATTAAAAAGGGTTAATAAATTTAATTGTTTAAATTAAAGGATTACGTATACGG
>ML779723.1:796802-851902 GCA_009831015.1 Picea engelmannii
TTAGGGATTATTCAGTAAAAATTTATTAGGTAATTAATTTTTCTAACATGTTATTAATTAAACAAAGATTGGTATAATGATACTAATTAAATATTTATTAATTAATTAATTGATATAATTTGATTAATTAATTAATTAATTAATTACCTGTTACATTCATTGACATGAGTATTAAATTTAAAAGGGTTAATAAATTTAATTGTTTAAATTAAAGGATTACGTATATGGAGGGGATAAGGAGCATTAATAAATGGATAAGGAACATTAATAATTGGATAAGGGGCATTAACTATGTGGACAAGGTAATAAATGTATAGGTAAAGAAATAAATGAGGAGAAAGGGCGGTGAAGGGGGGATATGAGAAGAAGAGGGTTTACGAAGGAGGGGGGTTTTTCTACTTGGATTTTGGGGAGGGTTCTCTTGGATTTGGGGGGATTTGCTAGAGAGAGTTTGAGTTGGGGAGTCAGGGAAAGGATCAATACAGGGGGCACTGGTTTGCTACAGGTTTTGGGCACGGGGGCCAGGATATCCATATGGTATCCTGGAGCTGGGAAGTTGTCCTAGTTGGCCGGGTGGAAACACGGTTTTGGGCAGTGTTTGACACAGTTTTAGCACTGAACAACCAAATCGATGGGGGAATTAGCATCAGGGAGAGGTAATTTAATTATTCTGTTAAGTAATTCTTATGCTGTGGGTAAAATTTTAATTTTTTTCGAATATCATATGCTCATATGTTGGTGATTGAATTATTTTTGTATAAGAAAGAATTATATGATAAGTTAAATTAAATTTTTTATTTTTTTTCGGTTCCTACATTCAATCATTGTGATTTTGAACAACCTCACTTTTCATCTCTGCGTTATGTTTATCACTTGATAACTTGATATTTTATTTCTACTATGTGATTGTGTGCACAATCGCTCTGTATTTTGTAAGGGATATGAGCTAACCCTTACTTCTTCTATGATTTATCACCTTTGGAGTTTAATTCTATGTGTAGTGCATTATTGGAGAGAAAATAATTGTGTAGAAATGGAAAGAGGTATGTGTGGCATGCTATGACAGAGCAAAGGATTTTGTATAAATAGAGAGAGGTATGTGCAACATGTTATGGGAGAGTAGATGGTTGTGTAGGAGTCTAAACTTAATTTTGAAATGAGTATTTGGAGAGGCCTTGTCATATGATGATTATACTTCCTCCTTATAACACACTTCATTATTTGTATTTGCTTTTGATTTGACTTCTAATTTTGGTGTTGATTGAGCTCATGCCACAGTTTAATACTCTCCCCCCGCCAACCCCCAAACTTAATTTCATGTGACCTTGTTTAAATTCAAATTAAGTACTATTGCATGGTATAACTAAGAGTTGGAATGGATGATTGTAAATCATTTTTGGTTATTATACATGTTAACTATGCATTTAAATGAATATAAATGATCCAATTTCAAAAAGAGTACAACAATATTTGTTATCCTTCATGTTGAGATTAAATGTGTTGAAATCAAGATTTGATTTTGGAATTTTTTATAATGTTCAACATAGTAGGTCCATCTCCTTTAAATATTTGGTATGATTTTGTTTAGGAGAATGAAATCTGGATCATGTAGTGAACCCTTCATATCTATAAATGTGTAAGTTTGTAATTTGTTGTAGGTTGAGAAATATATAGTAGATTGTAGAATGGTATCACATTTAATACCTATAGATGTAGAAGTATATAGCATCATGTAGAAATATGTGGCATGGTCATTCCCATAGATGTATAATTCTAGAGGAGAATGTAGCACACAATTGTTATAGGTGTATTAAGAATGAACTTTAACAGGTATGTAAGATATAAAATATGTATCAATTGAGAATAGTAGTAATAGGCCTATAGGTTATCAATTGTGTAGCACATTTATATGGAAAGTATGTGCATGGTGGTCACCAAATTTTTAGTATTGGAAGAGCATTGTCACCAATATCTTATAATTTTGGAGATCAAATGATGCTCCTTATTGTTTTAATGTGCTTTGGGTACTTTGAGTGAAGTATTATATCTTAGAATTTCTTGATGAATAGTATTTAGGACACATATGTATAATTGAATGTTTGATCATGACTTCTAATTGATATAAGTTTCTTCCTTTGGTCTTGGATTAGGTGTTAGGGATGATATCCAACAAGGGGGGCACTCCTAGAGGCATTCATCCACCTATCCTTCCCCCTCCCCCCCCTGATGAACACCAAGACTTCCCCTTCTTCAAATATCCTCATGCAATATCACTCCACTTCGTTCTCCCACTTGATGATGTCCTTTCTCTGTAAGTTGATCCTCTCATCCATCCTCCCTAGGCTCCTCGTGCTATGGATGAGCATATTTCTAGTTATGGCTTATATGAATCAGTTCATGGTAACTCTCCAGCATTTCCCTTCCCTCGAGCATTCATATGTGATATTCCACCCCCTTCCTCGACCGCTTATCCAATCTATTTCCCCCTTTACTCCCGTACCTCTATGAATTTTCTTGCTCACTCCCTCTTCTAGCCCCTTTTTCTTTCCCTTACTCCATATCCTTTTTTGACTTCCCCTTCTTCTTTCTCTTAATGATCGAGGTGGCTCCCATCGTCGCTCCAAGTGTGGTCATCACAAAGAATTGGGTTCCAAAGTAATATATACGGTGGAGGGTTAGATTGTGGAATACCATGCACACACTCCTCCTAAAATTCAAGTAGAAATCAGCCTTATTGAAGTTGATGCGAGGGTTCTTAGGCATTTTTTTTACAATGAGGAGGTCACATATAACATTCGGTCATGGGTCCTTGATCCTCACGAGAGTCTGAATAATTCAATACCATTTATATTTAATAGAATCTAAAAATGATAATGGAAAAAGTTCTGGTGGAAAGGCATGAATCCCATCAAGAAATCCTCCTCCAATTGGATGGTGTGCAGTTGCATGTAAAGACTATGGATCATGTTGGGCATGTAATCCTTCATGGATGTGTTAGTTTTAACATATTGTAAATATGAATAGTCATAGGTGATAGGAAAATTATTCAGTTATGGAAGACCAAGAGTCATTTATTGTGTATTTATTAACCTATCACGTTAATTCCAATTATATCAAGTGTGGAGTTATTTTCTGCTATCCCTGATAGTGGTATCAAAGCCAACTCTACTAACTCCATGAGTAGATTCCCTCGGTTTTCCAGTCTATTTAAACTCCCTCACCTATCCTTCTTCCCTATGATTTGGTCATTCTAGTGTACTATTTTTCACTCATGACCAGCATTCTGCAAACCCTAACCCTAAATCATTGGTATCCATGACTCTTGTTCTGCATGACTCTCTCTTCATTATGGTCATTTTTGGATAGAATGATCAAATCAATGGCTCATTGTTTCGTTGATTTCCATCCAACAATGAATACATATGTGCTAAGTAATCTAAACGTTGTTGATGATTACAGCTGCATGAGATATCCTCCAGGACATAGACTAAGTGAGTTGGCCTATGAGAGATCCCATGAGTTGGGTGTGCCCATGAGATGGATGTGTTATTCCTCTCTGAGATAGAGATGGAATGTTGTGTGCCCCTGTGTGGGGTGAGGAAGCCCATGATTTGGGTGTTCTCATGAGACGGGTGTGAATTTCCTCTCTGAGATGGAGATGGAATGTTGTGTGCCCCTATGTAGGGAATATGCCCATAATTCGGGTGTGTCATTCTCTCTAAGACAAATATGAAACGTTGTGTGCCCCTGAGAAGGGAAGATTCCCATGAGTTGGGTGTGTCATTCTCTCTGAGACGGAGATGAAATGTTGTGTGCCCCTAAGAAGGGAATATTCCCATGAGATGGGTGTATTGTTTGAGATGAAATGATGTGTACCCTTGTGAGGGATGAAGGATCCCATTTGACGAGTTTATTGTTCTCCTTTGTGTAGAGAGTTGAGATGATGTGATACTCCAGATGATTCTTCTGTGAGACGAAGTGAGAAAGAGATCTATTGAGTTGGGCGTGCCTATGGGTGAGCACAAATGAACGTGATCCTAGTGGTTGAGCATTGGTGAGTGTTATTCTCCTCTGAGACACAATGAGATAGAGATGAGATGAGTTGGACATGCCTATGGTTGAGCACAAGTGAACATGATCCTAGTGGTTGAGCACTAGTGAGTGTGATTCTCCTGTGAGAAGTAGTGAGATAGAGATGTGGACATCCCTGTGGCTGAGCACAGATGGATGTTCCCCTAGTGGATGAGAAATAGTGGGTGTATGAGATCCTTTTCTATATTTTACAAGATTTAGACTTACTTGTAACCCTATTTGTGATGTAAAGGGTACAGGTCGGCCCCACCATAAAGTGAAAGATAATTAATGTAAAAGATAATTAATATGGTAATTATTAATTATATTGTGAGTTATTGAGGTTGGCCCTGTTGTGCCAATAGATATTGTTGTTGATAGACTAAGTATAATATAAATAAATGTAAATTCCCCATTGAGGAATCATAACACAAGTGTGATTTTGGAAATTTAATCAAACACTTGTTCTTGAGAAAAGTGCGCACCTCTCTTGGGTGCTAGTCTTCTAGGGTTTTGTGAGCACCCGTTTGTGTGGTAGGTTTATGGTGTGGGAGGTATTTCTCTTGAATAATATAGAAAAGTATTGGTTGGGTTTTATTCCCTTGTTGAGAAGGGTTTCCCAGGATACTTCTTGTGTACTTGTGCATGGTGTTTCTTCTTGTGATCTTGGTTACTGCAACAAATTGTTTATGGTGTAACTGTAATTGTATATGGTTCAAGTAAAATGCTAAAATTGGAATGAAATTCATGATTTAGCCTATCCAAGTGAAACATTAACATGGTATCATAGCATAGGTCTTGAAGAACCCCTGCACAATCATTTAAATCTATTCATCCCTCCTTTTTTGCAATTATGTATGACCCTCCTAGGGTTTCCAGAAATTCCGTACGACCCTCCTTTATGAGGCGTTTCATCACTTGATACTTGGAAATTGTGCATAAAAGTGCATATGAGTGTACGAACTCCTTCAGCGCACCTCCAACAAGTCTCAGATTGGGTTTCTAGGGTTTCTAGGGTTTCACAATTTTCTGCAGATTTTTAGTTTTAGGGTTTCTGCAGCTCATTAAAGGAGATTTTCATCTCACCTGTATTTTTGTGACTCTCTTAAGGATTATTGTTGGCAGTCATAAGCCCAAAAAAACCTAAAATTTATAGCCTAGCCTAGTCATTAGGTTTTCCAACCTAGCTGGCAAGGGTTTGTGAAGAATCTGAAATTATGGTGACACCATGGCTACCTTCTTCATGAAGTTGTCATAGGACAAAGATCAACCAGGTGCCATTGGAGAAATCATATCAACACCCTCAGGTATGCACTTGTATATATTATTTGTATTATTTTCATGAGGGTAATTACAGGAGGAAGGAACCTTTGTTGAAGTCATGGATCCAAAGGGATCTCAGTGCATTCAAAGGAACAACACACTAGAAGTGAAGACTCGAGGTTTGATTGTTTTAATTATCATGCCTCTAACCTACATTTCTAAAGTTTGCTACATTAAAAGTAGGTATTTTAGCTGTGAAAACAATCCATAAATTGTTTTTATTCTAGAGATGTACTCATTATTCTCCTTTACGAGATATTCTTGTTTTGTTTCCTTATGTTTGTTTTCTTGTTCTAGACAGGTTAACAACAATGGAAGATAATTATAATTCAGAATTTAGAGGGATTCAAAACTATTTGAGAAGGAGGAAGAACATAATCATCATTGAGGCAACCAATGCAATAATACATGATCAAAATATTTCTATGATCCTATGGGCAGAAGTATGCATGCAATAGTATATGTTCAGAACATGAGTCCTCACCAGATTTCGAAGAAAATAAATCCTGAAGAAGCCTTCACTGGAGTGAATCCTGAGATTAAACACTTCAAGATATTTGGGTGCCCAGTTTATTTTCATTTACCCAAAGAGAATAGGTCAAAGCTAGACCCTTCAGGGAGAAGGGATACATTTATGAGATAACAGTGAATATTTGAAGACATATCAAATATACATCCCTAGTCAGAGACAGATTGACACAAGCAGAGATGTTGTCCTTGAAGAAGAGATAGCCTTTCAAAGATCCATAGAATCTCATATGGAGATTGACAGTGAGACAATACCTTCTCCCCCTTCAACAGTTTAGAGGGATACAAACATTATTCCAATTGATCCAGTTGCTCCAATTTATCTAGTTTCTCTAGTTGATATGCCCAGAGATATTGCATTAGAGAATAAAAGGACTTCCTAGGCTAGAAAAACTCCACAGGAGGAAGAGTAACATACAAACCCCTCAAGGCACATCTTGAGAGAGAAAATAGATTTTCAAGCTACTCTTCATCCATGAGCCACATCATTTATTATGATATTTCTTGTCATGGAGAAGAGATAGGTGAAAAAGTATGGCAAGATGCCATGATAGAAGAATACCCGTCTATATTGAAGAATGATGTATGGGATATTGTTCTGAGACCATAAGGGAAGTCTGTGGTGACTTCCAAGTGGATCTATAAGATCAATCATGCAGTTGATGGAAGTGTTGAGAAATCAAAGCGATATCTATAGCCAAAGGATTCTCACAAGCAAAGGGATTTGACTATGATGAGACATTTGATCCAGTATCCCAATACACTTCCATCCGTACTATCATCCATGAGTTGGAAACTACATCAGATGGATGTAAATACAAACTTTATCAATGGTGAGATTAAGAGAGAAGTTTACATAAAGCATCCATAGGGATTCGTGACATATGATGAGAAATCATGTGTACATGTTGAAGAAATTCCTGGCAGGCACCTCGTGTTGGGTACGAGAAGATGGGTGGATTCTTGATGATTTTGTATTTCAGCAAGAGTGTTGTTGATCCAAAAATATATTATCATATTGATGGTGATGAGCGCCTAATATTGGTCCTATGTGTGGATGACTTATTCCTCATCGGTTCATAAATACTTATTGTTGAATGCAAGCGAGCATTCACTTTTGTTTTCAAGATGAAGGATCTGGGTATGTTTCAATACATCTTCGGACTAGAAGTATGGCAGAGAACTGATGAGATTTTCTTGATTCAAGAAAAATATATAGTGGAAATATTCGAGATGATGGATTGCAAATCCATGCCTACAGCAATGATGATGAACTTGAAGAAGATGAATGAGGCTTCTTCCAATTCAGATGAGATTGATCCACATGTGTACCAATAGTTGATTGGATCATTGATGTATCTGGTTAACACTAGACCTAATATATGTTATGCAGTGAATGTACTTAGTCATTTCATGAGTCAGCCGAGACAGACTCATTGGATAGCAGCGAAGCATGTAATGACATATCCATGAAGCACTATTGGATATGGCCTGAGATATGCCTCTAGTGTAAACTTGAGCTTGTAGATATATGTTGATGTAGATTGGGAAGGGAGCACAATGGACCAGAAGAGAACATTCGGTTGTTGTTTTTACCTAGGGATCTGTCATGGTTTCTTGGTGAAGCAGGAAACAAAGTTATTTGGCCTTGAGTACCACATAGGCATAGTATTTAGCATTGAGTGTGGCAGTCTGTGAAACAGTGTGGCTTCACAAACTTCTGAAAGATTTATTTGATCATGAGATGGATCCTACTATTATTCATTGTGATAACTAGAGCTTTGTGAAGATCTCTAAGAACCTTGTGTTTCATGATAGATCAAAACACATTGAGATAAAATATCATTGTTGGGCACTTTAATTGTCTAAATGAATAGAAAATTAAGGTGCTCAATATAAATTATCAACCAGGGAAGTTTGTTGTTTCAAGATAATTGTGCACAGTCTATGCTAGATTATGGAAGCAACACTAATCTAATTGTAGTAGGGAAGTTTGAAAAGAAAAAAAAAATTATCACTAAAACAATTATGTTGATACAACTGGAGTTCTACAGAATTGAAATAATAGTTGAAATCTAAACTGATGAGTGTATAAGAATCCTGGATTACCTACTCTAATCTAACTTTCTATTTTACTTTTGCAAGAAGAAGTTCTCTACTAATTGCAAAAAGAAATCTACTTATTGAAAGAAAGTAATTCACACTTTTATTTTCTTTTACTTGGAAGCAAGATTTTAATCTAATGCAGAAAAAGGGAAAGCAGTTCTCCGGCGGTGTTCAACAATTGAATTTTGATTCTCATGAGACAGATTTATGCGCATCTAATAGGAAGGAACTAGACTGTAACAACAACTGTATTCTAGAATTGTTTAACAGATAAATCATTCACATTAAAACAACTATTCTGAAATTCAAAACAGAGGGGAATCTGTGAGGAAGGTGGGCCCTTTCCTTCTCACTGAATCCTCTCAAAGAAATAGGCTACAACCTGCTAAAGAAATTCAATCCACTCATTTATTGATTTTCCAAAATGTTCGTGTACAATAAGCTTTACTTTACTTCACTTTCTCCCAGTAACAAAATCCGTCCCTCTAATTACAAAATCTCTACTATTTAAAGTCAGAGTCATTCAGCTAAAACAAAATCAGAACAAACTTGAGAATCCTCGATTCCCAAGTTATTCGTATGATATCATTAATACAAGATCTAGAACTAATATTGTAAGTTAAAACATGTAACAGTAGGTGTAATAGATTTTAGGATCAGTGGCATTTGTTGCGGCAATCGTGTAACAGAAAAATCGGTGGCACTTGTTGCAGTAGTCATGTAATAGCTTCCAGGATTGGTGCATAGCTGTAACAGCTTCCAAGATTGGTGCATAGTTGTAACAGCTTCCAAGATTGGCGCATAGTTGTAACAACTTCCAAGATTGGCGCATAGCTGTAACAAATGGTGTAACAACAACATCCATTCTTTAAGACTTGGTTGTTCTATACATTTCGATCATTAGTTGAATCATTTTATGGGTAAAACATGTGAATGTTACCAATCAAACATGCTAAGTAAATGAAAATGTAAAAGCAAGATAAATGATTCATACCTTGGGAAAAAAAGGTCTTAGCATGCATTATAGTAGGCATTAGCTTAGAGATGATAAGGTTGAATGGGAAAAAGATGTGATGAAAAAGAGACATTTTTGGGTCCTAACATGCCCCCCAACTAAAGACATTGCATGTCCTCATGCAAAACACATTTAAACCTTACTTTGAAGCTGAATTAGGGAATTGGCTCCTCAAGTGAAAAATTGATAAGATAAATTGCTAAGTGCCTGTATGGAAAAATGTTGTGTCAAAAATAAACTCTGTTGTGTCAACAATTTGTCTGAGTTTCTTTGTCTTGAAGAACAGAGTTAGTTTGAGTTGCTTGACTAACAACTCGTGAGGGAAACAAAGGTTCTTGTTTGAAAGTTGCTGGTAAACCAACAACTACTTTATGACTTTGAGATCTCCTCAGTTTTGTTGGTCTTTTTGTAGCAATAATTGCATGTTCAATCTTGACTGATAGAGTTGTTGGTCCTTCAGCAACCGACACTTTTACTATCTTATAACCTACCTCAAAGTAAATGTTTCCACACTCAAAGCACATGAGTTCTTTATTTCTGTCCATAACAACTTTTGTCAGTGCTAGGATGTCCAAGGTTATCCCTTTTGGATTCTTCTGTCAAGCAATCTCTACCTCTTGTTTTAGGGTATTTAACTCTACTTTTAGGCTTTCATTCTCTGTTATGAGTGCAGTAATTTTGGAATTTTCTTTATTCCTGATCTTTCTCTCAATTTGGGCAACCAATTGGGCAAGTGGCACATCCTCAGTATTATTTGTAACTAGTTCTTGTGGGGCAGTTATACTGTCAATAGTTGTTGCTTGTGGAACATTTGTTTCTTGTGTAATAGTTGGTTCTTTCATGACTGGTTCTTGTGGAACAGTATTGTCTTGCACAATTTTTTCTTGTGGAACAGCTTCATCCTGCATGATGTGTTCTTGTATACCAGTCCCATCGTTTGTAGCTGTCTCGATTGGCACTGTTAGTTCACTGGAAGAGACTGGTTCTTGTGTGACAGTCTCTTCATAAAACATAGAGGATAATGGATGAAGAATAGGAATCACATGTTCCATAGCTTGTCATCCAATTGCTACTTCAACAAACCTGGTAGACATGTTTCTTCTCCTAGGTAAAATAGAAGCAAAAGTAGAGGCTTTCTTCTTCATTGCTGGAGGAGGAATGGGATGTTCTTCCTCAACCAAAAAAGTAGGAAATTGTAGTATACCTAGGTCTGCTATGATCTGTACATCATTACTTGACGTATGATGCATAGAATCATCAGGCGGAGCCAATGATTTTGCTACAATTTGAGTACATTTAGTCTGAATTGAGAGAATAGTTTCTTGAAGTTCTTTGCACAAAGTAAAACCTGGTATTCATATCTTTGTAGAGTTCTCTTTCACAGCAGCAGAAGGGATCTGAGTTGCTTCTAATGTAATTCGTTCAAGGTATTTATGACATTTTCCCTTGAATGGACGTTTTCTTTTCTGAGATAATCCATTCGCAGTGATAGTAGGGCTTGGAACAATTGTTGTAGGAATAAGAGGATCTTGTGTTACTACCGGTGCAACAACATAAGGGGTATTCAGACTTGCTATTGCAATAAACTGTTCTGACCTTGTTCTCTTTCTAGGTGATCCAGATACAAGAGTAGGGGTTCTCTTTTTAGAAGCAGAGGGCAGTTTTTCAATAACAGTTGTCGCAACCAAGCGTTGTGACTCATGTCTTGGTCTAGTATCTAGTATTTCATCGGTTGGCTCAATCATAGCTACAGGTTGTGTCAATTAAACTCCATCGAGGCTTGTCTGGTTGGTGCTAGGATGGACACAGGTTGTGCATTTGCTTCTCTGAGTCGTCTTATGGGAAATGACAATAGGGGGTTGGACTGTTGTTGTAGCCAAGGGCAGAGACTCAGGAAGAGGTCCAAGCATTTATGAAGGTATAGAATGTGGTTGGTCTACTACAACAGGTAATAGGTTATTGGAAATTCCCATACCTCTATGAATTAATAGTTCGATGAGTCTGTGAGTAGAAAGGTAGTTCTTGGGGTTCTTGGATTTTTTTACAAAATGAGCCATGTTATTCAATGAATGGAGGAGAAAATAAGGAATGTTTATGAATTTATGATGTCACATATGTGATAATAAGATGAAATAAGAAAAATAAACAACTTGGTACCTGCCTTCGCAGGTAATGTACCTTTTGACAAACTCTGCAACTTTCCCCCATGGCTCTAGTAAGGAATTGACATCCACACCTCTACCTTTTGTTTGAACTTGCTCATTGTCGATGAGGAAACCCTTCTGAGCATCCAGAAGATGTGTTTTTCTGTTAAACCATCGGTCTCCTATTGTTGGCAACCCTGTCACAACAACAATTCTTTCTTCTAACACTGGAATCCTTACCCCATTCACCATTGAATATCCTTCAGTGAGATTTTGACTAAACTCCAATACCTTGTCTTCATTAAACCCCTTCAACTTATTCAAATACGATATCTAGACGAATTAGAGAAATATTTGGTAGGCCTCTGGGTGTAACAACAAAGTGTCCAAATTTCGGAGTTCATACCTCACAGTTGATCCTCCCATGATGTTGCTTAAGAGTCTAATAGGCACATAGGAGGAGAAACTAGCACCTAAACCAGAAATGAAGCAGGTTTGATCGTGGTTTGCATATAGAATACAGTGTCTCAGCAAAAAGAAGTGTGGTCGAAAAGGTGGTGGAGGTGAGTATAAAATATAGCTTGGACAACTAGATTTGTGTTTCCCCCCCCAACTAATCAGATTGGCTCCAGGTGCATCGATTTAGCACAAGTGGTGAGAAAACAGGAAAGCATGCTTTTATATATTCATTACTTTAACACGTAGGATTAGTCATGTACCTCATATCTTATCACACATAATGGTCTGTCAGAGTAATCGCACTATCCAACCACCATCTGAGTTGCATGGAATAGCTGACATGATGAAGGATATTGTGAGAAATGACGATATGACAACTAGAGCAAAGATGGAGTCCTTTCTGTAGTTGATCAGTTGGAAATCGTCGGATGTGAAGTCAAGTAATGATGAAGCATCAATTTTGGACAGAGAAAGCGGAAAAAGATAGTTGCGATATTAACAAATCAGCGGTGCTGCAACATTGAAATATTGTAGAGTTGGAGTAGCAACATTGGCAGAAATGCGAAAAAGAAAGAGTGAAGTAGCAAGAAATTATAATAGCAATCAGTGTATCAGTAGGTACTTCAGCCAGAATGGTGGAGGTAGGTGTAACAACAAATGAGATGGCTGGAAAAGAAAATGGTGTAACCACATGAAAAACGACCATTGTGTAATAGTAGGGAAATTGGCCAACTTGTCGGAAAAGGGTGTAACAACAGGGAAATCGGCCAAGTTATTGGAAATGTGTGTAACAGCAGGGAAATCGACCAAGTTATCGGAAATGGGTGTAACATCAGGGAAATCGGCCAATTTATCAGAAATGGGTGTAACAACAGTAAAATCAGCCAATTTATCATAAATGGGTGTAACAGTAGGGAAATCGATCGAACGTTGCATCACTTAGTTCCTAGGAAGTTTGTCAACTTCCATAAACTAATCGTTTGACTCCTTTATTTTTCCTATACTCAACCTTGTTGTTCCTCAATTCACCTGCACACACATAACTTCCTGATACCCTTCAAGGCTGAATTTATTAGCATACTAAAAAAAATATCAAACAAAAACAGAGAAATTCAAATTTTGTTGAGTTTATTTGTATACAAGGTCTAAGAAAAATAAGTCCTAAGGTTTAGAAGGGGAAGGAGCAAGCTCCTTTCCTTTTAAGAACTGATAACCTGTATCAGTTGTACATCTAGATTTGAATTGTTCCTTGGATAGTGGACGTTGATATAGATGCAAGCGATGACCATTTGCATGTAACTATGTATTGGATCCATCAATAGTGATCAACCTGACTGTCCCATTCGGAAAAACAGTGTCTACCTCATAAGGTCCTAGACATCGTGTACACATCTTAACCTGAAATTATTTAAAGCGTGAATCATACAACAGAGCCCAATCTCCTTTCTTGAATAATTTCTTCTTGATGACTTGGTCATGCCATTTTGTTATTTGTTGTTGAATCACTGAGGTTTGATGAATAGCGTCCAAACGATTTTAATCAAGCTCAATGAGATGTTGTAGTATGGCCTTCTATGCCATAGTCAAGTCAAGGTTGATTGCTGATGCAGTTCTTAAGGTTTTGATTTCAAATTCAATGGGAAAAACAAGGCTTTTTCCATATACCAGCTTATAAGGAGAAAAACCAGTTGTGTTTCTCCAAGTAGTTCGGTAATCCCATCAAGCTTCATGCAATCTGTCTGTCCAATCCTGACAATTTTCTCTCACTGTTTTAGTAAGAATAGCTTCAATAACTTTGTTGGTACTTTCCACCTGGCCATTGCTTTGTGGATGGTATGGAGAAGTTATTCTATGTAAAACATGATATTTACTGAGTAGGGATTCAATCTTATGTGATGTGAAAGGGGTTCCTCCATCAGTTATTAATTCTTTGGGAACTCCAAACCTAACAAAGATATCTTCAAACAAGAATGCTAAGAAATATTCTTCTGAGGCCCTAATGAGTGCTTTCGCCTCAACCCACTTGATCATGTAATCTATAGAGACCAATATATAGACTTCTGATTAGAAGGTGGATTAATGGGCCCTATGAAATCCATGGACCATCTCTCAAAAGGATCTAACACTACCTGAGGCTGGAGAGGCATCTCATCCCTATGATTTGGCTGACCCATTCGTTGGCAACTGTCACAAGTTTGAACATATTTCTTGGCATCTTGAAATATGGTGGGCCAAAAATATCTCATCCTTAAAATTTTATGCCTGGTCCTTTTATCAGCAAAATGACCCCCACAAGGGCCATCATGGAAATATTTCAACAGATCATACACTTCATCATCCCTTACACATCTCCTGATTTCCTGATCTAGGCCTATGTAGAAAAGGTATCCTCCTATCCAACTATACCGAGCACTCTTCTGAATAATCTTCCTTCTTTCTCGAGGATATAGATGGGGAGGTACCTTCCCTACAACCAAATAATTAGCAATGTCTACATACCAAGGTGAGTGAGCATATACTGTAAAAAAATGTTCATCTGGAAAGGAATCATCAACATGTAAATTATCATCATTTATATGTAATCTTGAGAGAAAATCAGCAACCACATTTTCTTTTCCTAGTCTATCTACTATAGTGATGTCAAATTCTTGTAGTAGTAACAAACATCTTGTTACTCAGGCATCAGTAATAGGTTTATTCATCATATATTTAATTGTTGTATGATCAGTATGAATAAAAGTAGGATAACCAGTGACATAATGCCTGAATTTATTGATTGCATAGACTACTGCTAAGAATTCTCTTTCAGTAACTATATAATTTAATTCAGAAGGAGCCATGTTCTTGCTGATATAGTAGATAACATAGGGCTCTTTGACTTCTTGTTACCCTAGTACTGCACCAATTGCAGTATCTGAGGCATCTGAAGAAATGTGAAATGACAGAGCCCAATTGGGCCCTCTCGAAATGGGAGTTGTGGACAATTTTTGTTTAAGATCTGTAAAAGACAATTCACGGTTGTCAGTCCAATGAAAGTCAACATATTTTGTTAATAGAAAAAACAAGGGGGAAGCAAGTTTGGAAATTTTTTTAATGAATCTCCTGTAATATCCGACATGCCCTAAAAAACTTCTTACCTTTTTCTAAGTTGATGAAGTTGGAATGTCCAAAATTACCTGGATTTTGACTAGGTCTACCTGAATTCCTACATAAGAAATGAAGTGTCCCAGCACTACACCCTCGCTCATCATCATATGGCACTTTTCTGTACTTAAAGAAAGATGAGACTGTATACATCTTTTGAGCAATTTTTCTAGATTAGTCAAAGCTTCATCGAAATCAATGCCATAAGGGGTAAATTCATCCATGAATATCTCCATACAGTCATTCACCATATTAGAAAAAATACCAATTACAGCTCTCTGGAAAGTGGCTAGTGCATTAGACAAGCCAAATGGGAGAACCTTGTAGGAAAATGTACCCCAAGGGCTGGTAAAGGTGGTTTTATCTTGGTCCTGTGGAGCAATTTTTATCTAGTTATAGCCACTAAATCCATCTAAGAAAGAGAAAAACTTTTTCCCAGCTAGGTTGTCTAGAACCTGATCAATAAATGGTAGAGGGAAATGATCATTTTGTGTGGATTTATTCAGGGCTCTATAGTCCACACACACTCTCCATTTTCCATTCTTTTTAGGAACAATAACCAACAGTGAGACCCACTCATTGTCTGATATAGGGTAAATGAAATCAACATTGAGAAGTTTCTAGAGTTCCTCCTTAACAATTTCTTTAAGGTTTGGGTTCATCCTCCTTTGGGGTTGGAAAATGGGTCAACATTCTTATTTAATGTATATATGGTGGGTGCATAGTTCATAGGAAATTCCTTTCATATCCATGTAATCCCAGGAAAACGCTTCCTTATGTTCAATCAATAATTTCATCAATCGGCGAGTTTCAGCAGTGGATAGATCGGGATCGATGTTCAAGGTTTTTCCAGGTTCAATTTCTACAATGATGCTCTTAGAACTGAAATTAAGAAATAATTCAACTATTCTTGTTTCATCATCTGATGTTACAGCGTTTGTTGTTACAGTGGTTGTTGTTACAGCTGAAGCATTTTGATTTTCAGTGGTTTCTGAGGACATTTCTAAGTTCATCTCTCCCTAGGAAATGGGGTTGAAGACTCTAATCAATCGATGGTATGTGTTCCATGTAACAACAGAGGAGTCACAGATAAATAATGATTAATTCGTCCTCCGCGTCATCTTTGAAACTCGGGGATTTTCCTATGGTTAGCACAGGAAGAGCACTTTCATCCTCAGTGTCCATCCATAAAGAATTTCTAGCTTTTGCACTGGGCATAGCATGAGGATACACGGTCAAATTTTTTGTTTCATAACCATCAAAGATGGTCATGGAACTGGATCTACAACCAATGAAAGGATCATCTATATCTAACCATGTTCTTCCTAGAATTAGAGGGTGCCCCCCCAGATGGGTTTTGGGTTGCAAAACGACAAAATCAGCAGGATACTCCCATGAATCCACTGAAATGACTAGGTCATCAATTAGTCCTTCTCGTCATATGGTAGAATGATCAGCTAATTCTAGAACAATAGCAGTAGGTTGCACTTGTGTTCTGATTTGCAACAATTGTAGTTTCTATTGGCGTGATGTTAATTTCCACCCCTAAGTCGACTAGCACATGGGGAATAGATGTTTGTCCAATTTTGACAGTGATTGTAGGGTTTCCTGGATCCTCCTATTTAATAGGTGGGTATTTTCCTAACATTAGTTCAGAAAAATCCCCCACTACATGCACTGTGAGGGGGTCCCTAGGTTTTCTTCCAGGTCTTTTTATACAGATTTCTCTTACAGTCTTGGCATAAATAGGGACATATGTTGTCGCTTGCAATAGTGGAATATTAACATGCAGATTTTACAATTCACCTAAGAGATTGAAAGATGGTAATTCCACAGGTTTAGTAATTGTCAGTCTTTTAGGGAATGGTGGGTCTGTTGACTCTATAATAGGTTGTTCAATTTCTTCTGTATCAGCAGATGTTCTTTCCCCTAATTCCTTATCTGATTCTGAAGATGGAGAATCTTCAATTATTGGCTCGACCATTCTCCCTGATCTTAATTTGATTTTATCACAAGGAATAGGAGTAATAGACAAGGATGGCACATTGTGTATATCTATGTTCTGAATGGCCTTATTATTTGGTTTTGGGTTAGGTTGCAGAAACATCTGAGGTCGTAAAGGAGGATTGTTCGGTAGGGAATTAGGAGGTAACTGCAACTGTTGTTGCTGGTACTGGGGTTGGAACTATTGTTGATAGGGGTTTGGTTGGTGATGGTTTTGATAACTGAGTTGTTGTTGAGGGCCTCTCCAATATGGGTTCCATTGTCCATGATGATTATGTTGATGGGGCATAAGTAACCATGCATTGGGATCTTGATAAGGGGGTGGCATCTGATGTGGACGGGGGGCATTCGTCTGGCCATATAGTGGCTGATTGTTCCAATAATTAAGTGTTGCAGGAGAGAATTGAGAGTTCATACCTTGGCCTCTTGGATGCCATTGTCTCCTTTGTGTTATTAGATAAACAGCCTCTGCTTCCTCATTAGTTTCCTTCATTGATGCTTTTACTCTTGGTAGAGAGGGACATTGGTCAATAGCATGATCTAATTCACAAATAAGACATACCTAGACACTATTCAGCAGTCACTCCCTTGGTGGATGTTTATTTCTACATTTCAGATAGAAAATGCACAATGCTTTCTCTTATTCTACTTGTTTTTGCTTGACCTACAAAGTGTCCATTTGTGAAGCAAAAGATTTAATCATCTCTATTTTGAAATTTTCTAACAAATTACCTATTTTTGCTCTTGTTGCTCCTGCATTGGTTGATTTTTGTACCCTTGAAAAAGTGGTATCCTTGGTAGTTGACCTATTCTTTGTAGATCCTCGAGAACATCTTTTACAGAGGTCTACAATGTCCTCATAGGATTCCTTAGATATATCTCCCTTGCCAAGCATATTCAACATATCTAAACAATCTTTTGTAACTCCTTTTAGAAAAATAGTTTTCAGAATGTCCTTACTCACATCCAAATGTCCATACATTTGTATATTATACTGGAGTCGTTCCACAAAATATTCAAGGGTCTCATCCTCCTTCTGACACATCTTGAACAATTCCTCTCTTCGTTCTCTTGTTCAACAGTAGTATTGGTACTTGTTCAGGAAAAGTTGCCCCATTTGTACCCATGTTGAAATGTTCTCTCCTCCAAGGCTCATAAACCATCTTAACGCATTACCCTTCAATTTAGCTAGAAATTGTTTAAGCTTTTGTGTAGTGGTAGTATAGTCATAGCTTCTACACAAAATGTCAAATTCAAATAGAAACTCATCTGGATCCTCAGTAGGAAATCCATGAAAATTTGGCAGAGCTAAGAGAGGTATGTTTTTCATAGGAGCCATCCCTCATGTGGGAACATCAGAAATAGGAAAAACCAGGGTAGAGATAGTATTTTCATTATTTACCTGATCTTTGTTTTTTTTTGGGTTCTCTTGGTGGAACTCTTCTTCATTATCCCCTTTATTTTCCATATGTTCTCTTTATCTCCACTCAATATGAAAAGAGTCCCACTCTTCTTTAGTGACTATCCGACCGTTGATCTGATAAACAGCTTCTTCTGGATTTTCCCTGTTTCGAGCTATACTTGCTTGATCTTCAATGTTCTCCAATGTTGCTTGCTGATTTGTTGGTGACAAATCTTCAGCTTCAACTTCAGCTTCAGCTCCATCCCTTGATGAAAATGATGTTTCAATAAGGGGTAGTTATGATGATTTAGGATTACGTCTTCTTGGAGGATTTGCAGGGTGAAAAATAGATCCTGAAGAAGAATCTACTCTGGCTATAATCTCATCAACAAAGGTTTGCCTTCCCAGTGTAGGATTTATTCCTCCGCGTCCTTTAGTACCTGTAGGGTTAGTATTTTGGGGGATACATCCTTTCATTCCTCGATTCATGCAGACCAATCATTCCTTAGAAAGAAAACTAATGTGCTTACAAAAATCTATGATTATCTTCCCCGACAACAACACCAAAATGTTGGGCACTTTAATTGTCTAAATGAATAGAAAATTAAGGTGTTTAATATAAATTGTCAACCCAGGGAAGTCTGTTGTTTCAAGATAATTGTGCACAGTCTATGCTAGATTATGGAAGAAACACTAATCTAATTGTAGTAGGGAAGTTTAAAAAGAAACAAAAATTATCACTAACACAATTATGATGATACAACTGGAGTTCTACAGAATTGAAATCATAGTTGAAATATAAACTGATGAGTGTATAAGAATCCTAGATTACCTACTCTAATCTAACTTTCTATTTTACTTTTGCAGAAAGAAGTTCTCTACTAATTGCGGAAAGAAATCTACTTATTTCAAGAAAGTAATTCACACTTTTATTTTCTTTTACCTGGAAACAAGATTTTAATCTAATGCAGAAAAAGGGAAAGCAGTTCTCCAGTGGTGTTCAACAATCGACTTCTAATTCTCATGAGACATATTTATGTGCATATAACAGGAAGGAACTAGACTGTAACAACAACTATATTATAGAATTGTTTAATAGATAAATCATTCACATTAAAACAACTATTCTGAAATTCAAAACAAAGGGGAATCTATGAGGAAGGTGGGCCCTTTCCTTCTCACTGAATCCTCTCAAAGAAATAGGCTACAGCCTGATAAAGAAATTCAATCCACTCTTTTATTGATTTGCCAATATGTCTGTGTACAATAAGCTTTACTTTACTTCACTTTCTCCCGGTAAAAAAATCTGTCCCTCTGATTACAAAATCTTTGCTATTTAAAGTCAGAGTCATCCAGTTAAAACAAAATTAGAACAGCCTTGAGAATCCATGATTCTCAAGATGCTTGTATGATATCATTAATAAAAGATCTAAAACTAATATTGTAAGTTAAAACATGTAACAATAGGTGTAACATCTTTCAATATCACTGGCATTTGTTGCAACAGTCGTGTAATAGAAGAATCGATGGCACCTGTTGCAACAGTCATGTAACAGCTTCCAAGATTGGCGCATAGATGTAACAACTTCCAAGATTGGTGCATAGTTGTAATAGCTTCCAATATTGGCACATAGCTTTAACAACTGGTGTAACAACAATGACCATTCTTTAAGACTTGGATTTTCTATACATTTTGATCATTAGTTGAATCATTTTATGGGTAAAACATGTGAACGTTACCAATCAAACATGCTAAGTAAATGAAAATATAAAATCAAGATAAATGATTCATACCTTGGGAAAAAAAGGTCTTAGCACGCATTATAGTAGGCATTAGCTTAGAGATGATAAGGTTGAATGGGCAAAAGATGTGATGAAAAAGGGACATTTCTAGGTCCTAACAATCATTATATCAGAAACATGGTGCAGAGGAAAGTAGTACATGTGCAGTACCTTCCTACCCATGATCAGATTGCAAATATATTCACCAAACCACTTTCCAAGGCGAAGTTCAAGTACTTCTGTGTGAGACTTGGTCTGGTGGAGAATACCTCCCTAGCTGAGAGGGAGTGTTGATGACTACAACCAAGACAAAGTTTAAGTAATTCAGTGTGAGACTTGGCCTGATGGAGAATGCCTCCCTAGCTGAGAGGGAGTGTTGATGATTACAATTGCGTGAGACATCCTCTAGGATACATACTAAGTGAGTCGGCCTATGAGAGATCCCATGAGTTGGGTGTGTTGTTCTCTCTGAGATGGAGATGAAACATTGTGTGCCCCTAAGAAAGGAATATGCCCATGAGATGGGTGTATCGTTCTCTCTGAGACAGAGATGAAATGATGTGTGCCCCTGAGAAGGGAAGACGCCCATGAGATGGGTATATCATTTGAGATGAAACAATGTGTACCCTTATGAGGGGTGAAGGATCCCATGTGATGGGTTTATTGTTCTCCTCTATGAAGAGAGTTGAGATGATGTGATGCTTCAGATGATTCTCCTGCGAGACGCTATGAGAAAGAGATCTGTTGATTTGGACGTTCATGTGGTTGAGCACAGCTAAACGTGATCCTAGTGGTTGAGAACTAGTGAGTGTTATTCAACTGTGAGACATAGTGATATAGAGATGAGTTGAGTTAGACATGCTTGTGGCTGAGCACAGGTGAATTTGATCCTAGTGGTTGAGCACTAGTGAGTGTGATTCTCCTGTGAGACGCAATGAGATAGAGACATGGACATCCATGTGGCTGAGCACATATGGATGTGCCCCTAGTGTTTAAGCACTAGTGGGTGTATGATTTCCCTTTCTATATTGTACAAGAGTCAGACTTACCTATAAACCTATTTGTGATGTAAAGGGTATAGGTCAGCCCCACCATAAAGTGAAAGATAATTAATGTAAAATATAATTAATATGGTAATTATTAATTATACTGTGATTTATTGAGGTCGGCCCTATTGTTCCAATAGACACTACTATTGATAGACTTAGTCTAATATAAATAAAGGTAAATTCCCCATTGAGGAATCATAACACATGTGTGAGTTTGGAAATTTCAGCAAACACTTGTTCTTGATAAAAATGTGCACCTCTCTTGGGTGCTAGTCTTCTAGGATTTTGTGAGAACCCTTTTGTGTGCTAGGTTTATAGTGTGGAAGGTCTTTCTCTTGAAGAATATAGCAAAGGATTTGATGGTTTTTCTTCCCTTGTTGAGAAGGGTTTCTCGAGATACTGCTTGTGTACTTGTGCATGGTGTTTCTTCTTGTGATCTTGGTTACTGGAAAAAATTGTTTATGGTGTAACTGCAATTGTATATGGTTCAAGTAAAATGCTAAAATTGGAATGAAATTCATGCTTGAGCCTAGCCTAGTGAAAATTTAACACACGCCTATCTCACCTAAAAACTAATTTGCTCCCCCTTCGCTCTTTCCTCAAACCTAATTTCCACACAACAACATCATTCGACCTCTTCACCCATATTGAGAAATCATCTTACCTTCTATAAATCTCCTCTACAAGCTTTTGTATGAAGAAAAGTCAAAACCATGTCATGTGTTTCATGGGAGCTAGGAACTGAATGCCTTTGCATGCAAGTAAACTTGACATGGTATATCTCATTCATTTGGTTCCATTGTTCATTTGTTATTAGTATATCTCACTCTTCCCTCGACATCTCATTACCTTCGCCACTAAGAATGATGACCTGCACATATGCACCATTGGCCATTGCTTCGATTGGACTAATGCTCTTACATAACTCTTTTCCATTGAAGAAATATTAAACAATTTTTTGTAATTTATTGTTCACAAAATTCTTATTTGACCACAAATTAGGGTTCCGAGCAATTTCCACTTGGTATACACATTGGATTTGTATATTCCACTCAGAGGAGACAGTATTGAGACAATATTGATGGGACATGGAAATATATAGTTGTTACACCATCCATTGGAAGTCATCAAGGCCATTAAGTCCTTTAGACACCTTTTCTCCAAGAAAACATATGAACATCTTGTTAATGTGCTCGTTGATCTCTTTAAGAAATGTGGAATATAATTCAATTTCTATAATGAAGAAATCAACCCAGTCTGGTAACGACTTCTTTACATAATTTGAATCCCAATATTTGAATTATATCCCTTATATTCTCTTGGCATATGTTTTGAAAGAAATTCATTTAATAGACAACATGGAGGCATTAAGAGAATACGAAGCAAGAAGAAGCTCAAAGGAAAGGAGGGTTTTCATAATCCTTGTGAAAAAATTGACCTTCATTGTACTCATTGTAGAATGAATGAGTCACATGAAGCCTCGGACTACAGATTTCCATGGCAAAATATCAAAGAAGACAGAGATAGAACCTCAGACCTAGAGAAAGGTAAGACACCTATATATTATTTTGTTTCCTATTGCAATATAGGAGTGATTGAATATCTATTTAATACTTCATTTGCTTCTTGGGGAGATGCATGGATTCTTGACACGGACATGACCTCTCACATGACCTTTTGAATAGAATTATTCAAAAAATACAAAGACAATGTAGATGGCATAGTGTATTTTGCAAACAGATCCAGTCTCAAGCCATCAACAATGGGCACCATCATGATTATGTTGCATGGACTCCCGGATTTTATTCTACACAATGTACTCTATCTTCCAGAGTTGAAAAGAAAATCGTTGTCCCTTGTGCACATCAAACAACATGGCCACTTTTTTCATGTGATCGATGGTAAAGTTGAAATAAGTAAATATTGTGACGACATGGTTGTCACGACTGGAATAAAATATGGAATATTGTTGAAGTTGAATGGGACATTTTCCCATACACACACTATTGCATACCTCTCTCATCGTGACTTGGATATAATTCCATATAGTCTTTTGTGGCATTATAGATTTGACCATATTGATTATGACAGTCTTCATTTATTAAGAAAGAATGGTGTTTTTGGTCTTCCTACGATTCCTAGAAAACTGAAACAATGTGATACATGTATTCTTGGAAATCATAGCAAACAACCTTTCCATGATTCTAATTGAAGAGCATGTAGAAGACTTGAACTGATTCATTCTGATTTATGAATCTCTATGAATGTTCCTTATGCAAATGGAAAGAGATATATCATGATTTTTATTGATTATTACACTAGAATATGTTGGGTGTATTTACTGAAAGATAAATCACAAGCCTTTCAAACATTTAAAAATTTTCATGTATGGATTCGAAATGAAGCTAAGTCTTGTATTGGCTCTCTTCGCACTGATAATGGAAGAGAAAATACTTCTAATGAATTTGAAAGATACCTTCTCCAAAATGGGATCAAATACCAAACCTCATTTCCATACAATCCCCAACAAAATGGTGTGGTTGAATGAATGAAAAGGACACCCCTAAATATGGTTAGTTCCATGATGTTTTTCAAGAATGTTAAATTGATGTTTTGGGCTGATGCAATTCTATGTTCAGTTTATGTCAAAAACATGTTTTCATCTCATGCTCTCAAAAAAAAGACTCCATATGAAATGTGGTGTTTCCATATTCCTTTGGTGAATCATCTCAAGGTCTTTGGTTCCACCTGTTATGCCTTAATTCCTAAGGAGCAAAGAAGAAAGATTGACGCAAGGAGTCAGAAGTGCATCTTCTTGGATTAATCAAATACCGCCAAGGGGTATCATCTTTACGTTGAGACAAACAAGAAGTTCATCCTTTCCAGAGATGTCATCTTTCTTGAAACCACCAAGAAAGATGAAAATGTTGAGAGGCATATTGATCATCTGGACAAATTCGCTCATGTAAAGACATATCATGAATTTGATGATGAGATTCCACATATTGAAGGGGGGTCCCTATCTTGGGTCAACCTATGGAATCTCCTTTTGTAGCACCATCTCCCTCACATGAAGAAGTTCTTTCCACTTAATTAGAACCGAAATTTCAGTTGGATGATGTGATTGATAGGATTGAAAATTTGAGGCTTGATGAGAAATCAACACCATCAACCAAGCAACCTGGACCATCTCAGAAAGTTCCACCAAAATGGATCACAAAAACACTTGAAAGTGTTCATGTTGATGAGGTCAGAAAGATAAAAACTAGGTTGTATTCAAAACAAGATGGAGGTAATGTAAATAATTCAAACTCTAGTGAGGTAGTTGACATGGATGTTTCATATGATTGTTATTTGGATTTATCTACTAACCATGAACCAACTTCATTTAAATAAGCCACTTCTCATTATGAATGGAAACAATCCATTCATAAGTCATATGATGCTCTCATCAAGAATGGGACATGGAATTTGGTGGACCCTCCATATGGAACCAAACCGATTGGTTGAAAGTGGGTATTCAAGTACAAGTACAAATCAAATGGATCACTTGACAAGAACAAATCAAGGCTCATGGAAAAAGGATTTGCACATAAAGAAGGTGTTGATTATGAGGAGAATTTTTCCCCCACAACAAAATGGGATACCATCTACACTCTATTTTCCATGGAAACACAAAATGGATGGAAAATTCATCAAACAAACGTGAAGACTACTTTCTTGAATGGAGACTTGAAAGAGAACGTGTTCATGTCTCAATCATAATGATTTGTTGCGAAGGGAAAAGAACATAAGGTGTGAAAGATCATCAAATACTTGTATGGATTGAAACAAGCACCAAGAGCATGGTATTAAAAGTTAACTGAGCATATTCTAAAATCATATTTCAAGAATTTCAATATTGATTATGCAACTTTGTTTGTCAATAAAGTTGAAAAAATTGTTGTATATCTTGTAGTATATGTAGATGATCTATTCATAACAAGGAACAATGAGAATTGCATTGCATCCATAAAGAAATATTTGAAGAAAGGATTTGAGATGACAGATTTGGGACATCTTCACTACTATTTGGGCATTGAAGTGATTCAGAATCCAAAGTACATATTAATCTCCCAGAATAAGTACATTGGAGAATTGTTGAACAATTTTGGCATGACAGAGTGTAATCCTATTTCTACTCCAATGGAACAAAAATTGAAACTCACATCAAAAGAAGGGAATGAATTTGAGGATGCAACCAAGTATAGACAACTTGTTGGAAGTCTCATCTATCTTACTATCACCAAACTAGGCATTTCATTTGTTGTTGGCATTATTTACAGGTTCATGTAGATACCTTGTGAAGGACACTAGTCTGCTGTAAAGAGAGTTCTAAAATACTTGAAAGAACTCAATATTTTGGGCTCAAGTACTCTAAGGTAGACGACTCCAACTTTATCAGATATCTTGATTCAGAATTTGATGGGGATAAGGAAAATCGAGTGTCAACTTAAGGTTATCTCATGAGTCTTGGATCAATAGTTGTCTCCTAGAGATCACACAAACAACCAGTCCCAACAGATTCTACAACAAAGGTAGAATATGTGGCAGCTATAGAAGTGACAAAGGAGATCATGTGGCTCAGGAAAATACTTGAATATTTGTAGGAGAAACAAGTAAATTCTACTCCTTTTCTAGTTGATAATACTTATGCAATAAATTTGACCAAGAATTTCATATTCCATGATCGAACCAAGTATATCAACACAAATTATCACTTGATTCGATATCATGTAGAGGCCAAAACTATTCACTTAATACATTATTCCACAAATGAGAAAATTGTAGACATCTTTACCAAATCACTTGGAAGAGAAAAATTTGAGAAGTTAAAAATGATGTTTGGACTTACACACACCCCTTTGGATTAAGGGGGGAAATGTTTGACACATAATCCTTCGTGGATGCGTTACTTGTAACATATTGTAAATATGAATAGTCATAGGTGATGGGAAATGTATTCTTTTATGGAAGACCAGGAGTAATTTGTTGTGTATTTATAAATATCACATTAATGCCAATTATTAATTATATTTTTAAGGTTAATCTTTTAATACTATCATCGCTTATTAAAATTTTTAAGATTAGTTAATTTATCAATACTTTAATAATCTTTTTATTGTTGGGTTTTCAAGCCGACCTTTGTAATTCTTCTTCCCTAGGGTTCCTGGTCTCTTATTTTTTATATTTATATTCTTGGTCTCCCTCTTCACTTACTTGACTATTTTTCCTGACGATGGATCCAACTAGAGATCTAAAACATTGACAATCAAAATGACGACTGTGGAATTTCTGAGCGATTCTATTAACAACTCTCACCATAAAAACCTAAAATCAATAATGCCAATTATATCAAGTGTGGAGTTATTTTCTTCCATCCTTGGCCTGACAATATTAAGCTCATTTTTTTGGCCGAGAAGGTAGCCATTCTAGACGTCACCAAGATGGAATATCCTTAGCCCTAGGTTCCTGTGGCAGATGAACATCCTCATTTAGTTTAATTTTCTCATGCTTTTCAAGATAGTTTATATTTTTTCCAGCTCTAGAGGACTGTGAGCTCTTGACCCACCTCCTTTAAGTTATCAATATGATAGGGGGACTTATATAATATTTTTCTCTGTTGTTCATAATTTTTGTTATTTTTTTATCTATAGTTTCAAGATACAATGGTTTTTTAAGGTTGCTAAACTAGACAAATTGTTGTGTTTCTATTGGATTGGTTTCCCAAGTGGTAGACCAACAACACATTCCTTATACAATCTCCTTTAAGATAATACAATTGGTGTGGATAGTTTAACCAAAAAAAAAATTCTTAATTTGAGTTGAAACCTGGTTTCTATCCTTAGAAGATACAACTTGTATGTACTCAAACAAAAGGTTATAACTGTTGAACACTTGTACTTGTGACTTCATACCATGATTTGGTTTCCTGAATTTGTGTCAAATTCTTGTTGTGATTAGATTTTTTCGGCTTTGGCATGCTATATGTTTCTTGTTCAATGATATTTTTAGACGTACTTGCTCATAATACTTACAATGATCCTTATTGATAATGCATCCTTATTGAGCAACACATCTTGGATACTTGATCTTTGACCATGGTATTTAAGTGCTGATATAGAGGCTAGGAACATTGAATTACGTGATTCATAAATCGAACAATATAGTTTGTAAATATTGATGTAGATGAAAATATTCGATGTTGTGACCTTCTTCAATTCATTGTGAACCTTTTGGTGTTGTGTAATGTAGTTCTTGGGAGTGCATGAGATGATATGCAAGTGCCAATGTGGAGTGTGTTTCTTGATTTATCTTATCATTTCTATGTTGTATTCCTTTCAAGGATATAAGTTTGTATGATTTTATCATGATTGAGACATTCTGTATCCTCAAATCTTATGTACAAGACCTTCAAAGAGAGTTAGCAAGACATAAATTAACTTGAAATAATGCAAATAGAAATGTTAGGATGTTTTTTTTTCTTGGCTCAAAACTACATGTTTTTTCACCTATATTTTTCCTCATAGTGCCTCAAATAGGTTTTCACCATAAATAGGCTATATATATTTTTATTTTTCATATCAAGACTCAATAGGAATCCTAGTTTTTGGGCCAAGATCTGTCCTACAATTCCTGAAGGGAGGTTTTCATCATATGATGTTTTTCAATTTTTTTTATCCTTTTTATCTTTTATTTATTTATTTTTATTTGAGATGATCAAAATTTAAATTTTATTTTAAAGTATTTCTACTTTCAATAAAATCCATATGTTTTCCCTTAGGTTGGAAAGTGAATTCTTATTTTCAAAATGGATTCTTGTATAACTTGAGCCTATGTGTCAATTAGGTTTAGCTCGGGTGGTTGGGAGGAATTGGCATCCTCCCCACCTAGGTTCAATTCCCACAATTGACATGGTGTGATCTTAACAAATTATTATGTAATGGATTTGAGCCTTATTTTTGAATGGCCTTGTGCCCTGAAGATTCTAGTGTTTACCCTGGCTACCATCCTTGAAAAGAGGGAAGTACTCGAGGGTTTTCCCTAGGCTTTGTAACCTGGAAAAAAAATTGAGCCTATGTCCATTAACCAAAAGAGGTGTCCTTCTTCTTCCACTCTTCTAATTTTCATTGATCTATTGTCACAGTAGGTTTCAATTTATATGGTCTTAGCCACCTTGTTCTTAATTTTCCCTTAAAATCCTTAAATCTAGAATTATAAGGTAAAACCTAGTCTTTATCTTTAAACTTATTTTTCTTGATATATTTATCATGGAATTTGACCCTTTTTTGTTCGATAACTTTAGAATGAAATAAGGATTGTTTTCTAAGTTCAATTGGTGCATTGAGTTGGCTTATCATTTCCTTTTTTCTACAAACAGGTCAAGTCCCAAGTCCAGATTTGTCCTTAATGTCTTGATTTCAAATTCAACTGGGAACATGGCTATCTTTCCATAAGACAACTTGTAGGGTACAGACCCTATGTTTTTTTCCATGTTGTGTTGTATTCCCATGCTACATTTGTTCACATTTTTTCCCAACCCCTTTTATGTTTCTTAACTATCTTGGTAGGGATATTCTCCAATTCTTTGTTTGCCACATCTACTTTCCCATTTGCATGTGGATGATAGGTAGTTATTTGATCCTATGAAATAATTTGTATAACTCCATGAGATTTTCAACTTAGATGTAAATTGAGGTCCCTAATCTGTTACAATTTCTCTTTGAACCCTAAATCTTGTAAAAATGTTCTTGTATAGGATTCTGCCACTTTCTCTTCTTTAGATTCATTGATATGATTTCTACCCACTTTGTAAGATTATATATGTAGACTAGTACATGTTCATTTTGGTCGAATGTTTGGTCAATGGGCCTTACAAAATCTAAGCCCCATTTTTCAAATGGTTCCATGGATATTCATAGTTTTAGTGGAATTTCATCTTTATCTGTAGGCTTCCATATCCATTGATACTCGTTGTTATCACATGGAATTGATTGGATCAATTCATCTTTTTTTTTTTTTTTTTTTTTGTCATTAGTGGTGTTTAAATTCTTTAATTTTGTTTTCTTCCTTGTAGTCATTTTGGGTGTTAGCACAAATAAATTAGTGTTGGTGTTGACCTATTATCCTTAGGTTATATCTTGATCTTAATGATAATATTATACAAGCCATCACCTTTAGCATCCTTATGCCTCCACCACCACCCTGACATGTCATCACTTCCATGATGTACTAAAACCCCTCCACTTTGTCCCTTTACCCGTTAGAGATTCAAATCACGTTCTTTGTGTATGTTTCCATCTCATTAGACAATTTGCAATGCATTCCCTAGTACATTATGCTTTCATCACCATAATTTCACTCATGAGCCTTGTCAGCCAGACCTCCTTGTTTTCAACACTTATATTTTTTACAATATAGCTTGGGATTTCGTCATTAAATTTTTCAACTTTTTTTCCAAGATTTCAAATTTCTTCTAGCTCAGCACTGCAAACACTGGTGCTTTCAGACAGGCACTATGGAAATTGTTGTGAATTGGCTGGCAAAAGTGGGTTGGAGGTTAGACCATTTGCAGACGAATTTTTTCAGGATCAAGCATATCATTTTTCAAGTCTCATCCTCCAGGTACTCCATGAGTATTTTTAGTTCTGTTAAAGGACAGTAAACGCTTTGTTTATCATTTCTTCTCCTAGGCATTGTGAACTGGTGATTCGCACTGCCAACTATCCTAGTTACCGTTGTTATCACGAATCTCATCCAATTGCATATCTCTCGGCCTCTTTTTACCAAAGCTTAAACAAACCTTGTTGTTAGACCACCTTGCCTATCCCATATTTGGTCATTTCTGATTATGCTACGAACTATGTTATGCATCCCCTATTTTGGCATTACAAAACTTGTGCAGTAACCTGGAACTATTAATCACCTGTTTCAGAACCTTTTACCATCTTTTTTTCATCAACATCTCCATTTTAGATTCAAGGATTTCTATTTTGAAATTAAAAAAAAAAAATCTAGTAAATTCATGATGAATTTTGTAAAGATGATGGTGAAGTATTGAACAAAAAAAATTACAGCAAGCTACCTCCTTGTATCTTGTTTTTCTTGTGTATTCTTCATTCATCTCCTTGACTACCAGTTGTCCTTTCTTAATCCTGGAGGTCAAATAGGTTGAATAACACTAAAACCTTAGACAAAACCATCCTTTGAAAGAGATTATCCATAAAATCCTTAAATCCTTAGTTTTTTTGTTTTGCCTCTTGCATCACTCAAATTGGTGGTTAAATTTTCTTCCTATAACATCAATGGATACTCCACAGCAAAAGAAGTCTCACAAGGGAGGGGGAATTGTGAGGACTGAACCCTATGACATGCATTTGTTTGTTGTTGAACCCCTAATCAAGGAATTCTTCCAAAGAGTGAGATGTTTTAATTTCTGTCAGAAGATGCAGAGGGGGCACCCTAAGGTGGCTAGATAATTTTCTTTGAATTTTGATGGAACCAAAACCAAATTTGGGACACTTGAACTTGAAGTATTTGAAGCAACCATAGTAGTAACAACTGAAATACCAAACACTGGTGAAAGATGTTTTAAGGCCATGAACTTAAATACATCCTTCTCCAAATAATTCCTTAAACCAAAATGTCAAGGAGATAATCTATCAAAGGGAGTGCCTAGAAGACACATGATTGAAGGATTTGATAAGATTCTAAGGGTAATCCAAAGATATTTCACCTGTGAGGGTAGGTTCAATATTATTTATCAATAGCACATTAGACTTTTGTTACACTTCAAAAGAAAATATCTCATGAATCCCCCTTTCTATTTGTTTAGAAGCATTGGAAAAATGGCTGACAGAGTCCAAGATAAGTCCAAAGAAGTTGACACAAGTGTTTTTCACTCAGGGATGATCAAATTGCTCGTGATGGAGGATTTAAGGAAGAAAAACATTGATTGGGAGCAGTTCATTGCCTCTGCACACTTTCAATTGAATGTTTCTCCTACCCCACAATCCAAGGTACAAATCCTTATTTAGTCTAATACTACTGTACACACATAGACCAACAAGAAGAGGAAGAGAAAAGGCATTGTAAAAATTGATAAAGCAACTAAAGAACAAGAAGAAGAACGGGGATCTCATTACTCTCCACAAACGAAGGTTTCACCCAAACCAACTTCAAAGTCAACAGAAAATCCATCAACTAGAGCCACAGGGACAAAACGAAGGATGTTACTTTTCCCCTCACCATCTCTTGCAGTTGAAGCTAGAGTTAGGAGGCCTTTCACCAGGTCATCAACAAAGAAAGGAAGTATTGAAAAGGAGGACATAGTGGAAGCTCCCATCAAGAGAAAAGGTAAAGCTAAAGCTAAAGTTGTTGAAAAGCATATTGAGGTTATAGACATAACCACTCCTCCAAAAAAACATACCTTCAAAAGGATGAACAGACAACTTAAAGAGGATAGAAATGAAATTGCTAATTTGAAAGGAGAAGGGTTGGTTAAAAGGAAAAAGTTGAGTGACCTTATGGATATGTATATGGAAACTATTGATAAGGCCAGGTTTGTAGCAAATATATTACTCCCCCTCCATAGGAAAATTAAGAATTTATACAGACAAAACAAAGATTTACAAGCTTATATCAGAAAAATTAAAATGGAGTTGCAATCTTTTAAGGATGAACTAGCCCAAAGTAATTTGAATGTGTTGTCCTGAGCTGCCATAAGGAGGATTTCTAGGCTTATAAAGTAATGGATGAAATACCTTAAGCAATCTCAGTTTTGTAAGTGCTTGTCCTTGCATTTTTTAATATTTTGAGGAAGTATGATGCCTATGACTGAGTTTTTCACTCATACACCAAATTATGAAATTTCTACAAGCATATCTAACTTTGAAGAAGGTTCTTTTGGGTGTTTTGGGGCTTTACTAGAATAATTTGGAAGCTATAGGAAATTTCACAGCACATGGCACTGCAAACTGGTTTCTACAGTCAAGCGTTGTGAACTGGCTCATACAGTCAGTGTTACAGGATATGATGCGAACTCCTATTTTTATGGTTTCAATAGGATCAACGATTTCTAGATGGCTAGGAGAGCATGATATAGTCATTTGGAGGTCAGTTTAAAGATAGAGGATACCAGGAAAGAAGAGGAATGCGCTCAAAGGACACCTCATCATGCAATATTAAGGTGTTAGGATAGTTTCCAACATTAGCCTTTTTTGCAGCAGTTTGTTATTTCCAATTTGTACACATGTAATTACTTCAGTTTTGGATGGGAGAATCCTATGGTAGAGGATGGAACTCACATTGTATGCTATCATTCCCTATCTAGTCTATAAAAGAAGCATTAGAAGTGATTTAGAGGGTTGGAATGGTTGATGTAAAAAACTCTTTTTGGTGATATTAATGTAACAAAGCCTAATCTGGTTTGATGTATTAGACTTGATGAATTTTTGTCTAATGCAAGTCATTGTTCTCTCTTACCATCTTGTTTCTCTCTCACTCTGAAATTTTACTATCATTGAATGATTCAAATTATGTTTTATAGTTGTATTGCAATGGAGGTTTAATTGTGATGTTGTTATAACTTTTCTCATAGTTTTAGCTTTGATTTAAGAATTTATTGTATCAAAAGCTTTTCCTTCCTTTGTCTATTGGTAAATCCTGATGCTACTGGTAGAATTACTCCACTTTTCTCACTAAAGTATTCATTATGTCCACATTTATCCTTAAAATTATGATCTAAGTTAGACAAGACCTCTTTTGTTGATGCATTTATCCATAATTTCTTAAGGTTTAACATTGTTGGACTGAGTTTTATCCATTTGACACCACATTTTAAGACTTACCTCATAGACCTATTGATGGGTATTGATATTTCACTTTAGAAATCAAAGTGTATCTTTCAGTGCTAACACTTGTCGCAATGAGATACATATTCTATAATATCCTTGTGTAGTATTGGCTAGTAATACTCTACATGAAAAATTTTGTGGATTTTCCTCTTTACAACAAAGTGACCCCCACATGGTTCATCTTGATAAGTGTGTAGAATATCATAAACTTCATCCTCTCTAATGCAATGATGAAGTATGAAGTTTGGTCCAATCTTGAACAAACATAACTCTATATAAGTATGTATGTCACTTTATCATACAACCTTGCAACGTTCTTTGTATGAAAAGTACTAAGAAACTTTGTTGCATCCAATTAATTGGTTATATCATCAATCCAAGAGGTTTAAACTAAAACGGAAAATAGGTTTTCATTAAAAATAATAATTCATCAACAACCTCCTATTTTGCATTGTTAGATTAACCTAGATAAAAAATCTATAATAACTTTTTTCTTTTTGAGCAAGTATGGTTAGGTAAAATTCTTGTAGTAATAATAATAATCTAATAATTCTTCCATTCAAAACTAGTTTTTTCATTAAATATTTTATTTGTGAATGATCAATATGCACAAATAATGGGGAACCAATAATGTAATGCTTGAATTTGTTAATTGCACAGAATAATACAATAAATTATTTATATGTGACTGTGTAATTCAATTCTACTCCTGGGATTTTTTTACAAATATATTAAATGGCATATGGCTCTTCAAATTCATGTTGACCAACGATTTCTCCTAGTTCTCTATTAGAGGCATCATGGTGGATGTGAAATGGAAAATCCCACATAGGTCATTACACGACATGATATGGAATTAATTTCGATTTTATGACGTCAAGTGACTTTTGTATTTTTTATTTCCAATAATGTTTTTCATTTTTGGATAGAACAGTAAACAAAGGAGTTGTAATGTACCAAAATCTTTGATAAATCTTCTATAGTACCTTACACTGCCAAGAAAACTTCTAACGTCATTTTGTTTATGAGGTGTTGGTAGTTTATGAATGATAGTTACCTTAGTAGGGTACAATTCAAAGTTCAATACCACAATAAGAAATATGATGTCCTAGAAATATCCCCTCATTCATAATCATAAATCGTTTTTATTTACTTGGGAATAGGTTCATTTCTTTGAAACACTCAAGGAAATTTTCTAGATTTGTTAGTGTTTCTTGGAATGTGTCTCTATAAGCAATAAAATCATCCACATATATTTCCACACTATCATGAACTACATTTGAGAAAATGCTTAAAATGGCTCTTTGAAAGGTAGAAGGTGTGTTACAAATCCAAATGGGAGAACATCATTGGAAAATATTCTCCAAGAGTAGGTGAATGTAGTTTTTTCTTGATCTTCTAGCCTAACACGATATTGGTTGTATCCACTAAATCCATATAGGAAGGAGAAATATTCATTCTTGAATAATGAAAGGCGGGGGAAAATAATAATTTTTAGTGACTTTATTAAGCTCTTTGTAGCACACAAATCCTCCACTTTCCTCCCTCCTTGGAAACAATGACTAAAGGAGATACCCAATTTGCATACTTTTCAATCACTTCCTAATTAATTTAGTAAGCAATTAGACAATTGTACATTTAATTATCAATCTGAGGTCATATTGAACTTATTAGCTGTCGCGCACTGTATATGCAAGTATGATGTTGTAATTTTCAATGAGTTGGAGAACCTCTAAATGAATGTCACAAGGAAAGATATAAATATGTTTTATCAATTCACCACAGTGAACCACACCACTTCTTGCAATCAAATCCACACTTGCAGGAATGGAAACATACTTTTGTAGGAAAGTTAATTTCATACTTGTAGGAAAGTAAATCACATAGGAATCAAAGATGACTTGTTCAAGTATTAAAATGATCTTGATTAATGTGAAAACTATATGATGGCTCACGTACTAAAATGTAAAAAAATTCAAGATATAGGAATCAAAACACATTGTGTTGTAAACAAAGGAAATAAACTATCTTGAACTACAAACAAAAAAAATGTTAATAAGAAAGGTAAATATTGTGATGTGAGTGCAAAGTTGCAACAACAAAAATTGCAACAACAAGAGTTGAATCACATGGAATATTAGAGTTATAGCTAAGCATTAAACAAAGGATTTGATGGAAATAAAAGAAATAGATAAGAGAAGCTACAACTACACATTCATTAGTAAGAAAACATTGTTTTACAATATTAGCACAGAGTGGTGGAAACAAGAGTTGCTACAATGGAAAATACCAGATTTATAGCAAAGTGTTAATAGAGAAATTGTTGGAAATAAAAGAAAATAGATAAGAGACACTACAACTACTTTTATAAAATATAGAACATATAAATAATACCGATATAAGGAGGGGAGCCTACCTCCTTAGACAAGGGATTGGATTATGAATGTAGTAGGGTGCTTAAATGCTCAACATAACATCACTTGAAAAATAAAAAAAATAAAATGTATATTGAAGGAAAACGCACATATCAATACAACTATGTTTTCTAACTTTTTTCTAACTCCTCGTTTTCCTCTTTGCTCATAGAAAGCATGGATTTTTATACACAATAATTTCTTCCTAAATTAATCTAGGAAATCGATGGACAACAACAAGAATCAAGTTGTTCCATCTCGTTACATTTTTTCTCCAAAAGATAAGGCATGTTGACTTAATTATCCATATGGCAAGTGGTCATTGAGTCATTCATTCCTTTCTAGATGCCCAATATACCTTGTTCTCTTCCTATGTGAAGGATTTGGTTGATGGACTACTTGGTTGATCCTTTGATTATAGATATGCAGTTTACTGATGTGTTTTTATAACAGGCACAAATTTATAGCACCTGTCTTAGTGTTTCAACAACGGTCCTGTAGTGAAATTTACAGCAACATTGAGGCAATATTTGTAGGACAGTGAGAGTCACAACATGAAGATTTGCAACAGAGGAAAGAGTTGCAGTAATAAAGAGTTGCAACAATAGTGTCAACAACCCAGAGTTGTAAAAACTATGCTCGAGCAAAGCGTTTCATCAACTCATGTGTAGGATTTTCAACTCTATTGTTAGGAAGGTGTAGCCTTGTTCCTGTATACCATTATTAGCACATAAAGGTGATAATCTCTTGAAAATTCATGAGTATCAGTATTCAAATGGCATGTTGAGAGAATAATTATACCTTGACAAAAAATGCATCATTGTGAATTGAAAAGGGTATTAAGATGGAATGGGAATGGGAAAATGGTGTCCAAAAATAAATTGGACGAGTGCCACAAAGGTGTCATTTTGAGCACTCGTCATCTCCCCCTAGATGAATTTGTTGCATGTCCCCTGCCACCAAACATTTGTTTTGAGTTTGAGAGTGTGAGAATCCCTTGGATATCGTTGATTCCATAATCAATTTTCCCTGCCTCGAGAGTAGCAACTTCTTTCTCATCTTGGTAGCCTTTCAGAATTGCAGCAAGACCTTGTCTTAAAGTTTCCCCTGTTATTTCTTATGTAATAACAGGGTCCTTCTCTTTTGTTTTCATTGTTTATTTATCATGTGCCTCCCCTATTGGTTCTTTTGTGATAGTAAAGGAATTTTTCTCTACTAGTTTAACAGGGTGAATTTCCTATGTTGGTTCTTCATGTTTGATAGTAGGGTGAGTGTCCTATGTTGGTTCTTGTGTGATATTAGGGTGGGCTTCCTATATTGGTTCTTGTGACAACAGGGTGGCTCTCCTCTATTGGCTTTGCAGCAATGGATCTTGCATCATGGGAAAGGTAGTCTAACCTATCCAAATGCCTTTCCTTTCTAAGCTCACCCCCCAACAATTTGAGGGAGTTCTAAATCTTCTTGTTCTTATTCTCAAGCATCCTATTCTTCCTTAAAAGTGATGTACACAAAGGCGTAAGCAAAGGGGTACTTATTTTTTTAGCTTCCATGATCTTGGCTAGCTTTGGGGAAGTAGTAGCCTCATTTTCTTTCGAAGTTGCAACTTCTTCATCGTCTGTGTAGACCTCCATAATTGAAGCAATGCCCTCTCCTAGGGTTTTCCTTTATAGTTCTTGTGTAACAACAAGGTCTTGTATCCCCATCTCCTCATCAAGCATAGTCCTAACAGATTTCTGACCATCCCCCCTCATATCAGTAGTGTGACATTCCCCTATTGGTTCTAGTGTGACAACATGGTCCTTTTCTTGTTTTGTAATTTTATCTTCGTCATGTTCCTACCCTACTTGTTCTTGTGTAGTAGCAAGTGTTTTCCATTATGATTTGAAACACTGTATATTTCCCTCTTATTCCTTCAGGTCAGCATATATGCTGGCATTTTCTTTGTACTTCTCAATCTTCTAGTTGCTAGCTTGCTCCCTGTTACTTCTATGTTTCTCTCAAGGATTCATTCATATTGTTGAGGAGTCACAACAAAACCATCAGGGGTTTCTTCTTCAACTATTGTAGCTCTATGAGTTACAACAATATCAACCTCTAGAGTGACAACAACTATGGCCTCTAGAGTTGTAACAACCACAACCTCTAGAATTGCAACAACCACAACCATTGGAGTTGCAGGGTTGTTGTCTCATGGTGGAGTTGTGATGAGGTCAATTCTTGATTCCTAAATTTCCCTCCCCTTTTCTATTTTCCCAACTTATTTTGTCCATTTATTTTCCCTCTTCTATACTTACCCAAGTTCCCCTTTTCCTTTCCCTTCTTTTCTCCCTTTCTAGTTTTTGTTGGGCTAATTATATCACCATAAATAGCTTACATAAAATGTCAACCCAGGGAGGTAAACTTAGAGGCACAAGAACAGGAAATGCAGGATTGGAATCTAAACTAATCTAATCTAATTTCTGAAAACACACACTATTTGAAATTAAATCTAAATCTAAGAAAACATGTAACTATATAAAAGGGAACTAATCTAGTGCTTAACAACGAATCACACAACTGAAATTAAATCTAACGTGTATGAAGGGAAACTACTCTAATGCTACTCAATTGAAATAACATCTAACTTATGAAAGCAAGAAATTACATATAAAGAAATCTAATTTAGAAACCTTATAGGTCTATGAAAATCATAAAACCTTTTATTCAATCTAAATACCAAGCAATTCTAAATCTAATAAAAGTGAAACTAATCTATGTCCTTCTTTACTCTACAAATATCAGAAGCTTCCTTTAACCAAACTACATGTGAACTACCCTAAAAAAAAAGTAAATCTGAGTTAAAACTAACTTCAAATCATGATTAAACTAGAAACTTGAAAACAGAGTAAATCTAAACTAATTTAAGAGAGTTTAATCAGCAATTGAATTATTCATCAAATTCCACAACTAGAAAGCAACTCATTCTAATATTCAATGATCTACAAGATAATACCAAACTAAGAATGAACTAAACGAAAACGATTCAAGTCAGAAATTAACAAAACAGTTTCAAGTTAAAAATAATTCACACACACATTCTAAAACTGGAAACGAACTAACTATACTATAGAAAAGGGAAAGCGAATTGAACCTGTTGGCGGGCCCAACCAAAAGGTGCAATTGCTCTAAAACGAAAACATAACTAAATCAAATCACTTCATGCGTAATTATATCATTCCTCATGCTCCATAATTCGAAAATTAACTCAAGTCATTAACATAAAATATGATATAACGCATAGTTCAGAAATTGTATTATCAACGATGTCGCATAACATAACATGTTTCTTGAGAGAGCGATCCAAGTTTATATAGATCCTCCCTATATCTACAATCGTGAATCCCAAAAATAGACTTAGACATAGGTACATTTATTGAGCGAATCTTAGATCCGAAAATGACTCAAATTTTGTTAAAACTAAGTTCACAGCTTCATGACACGAAGTGTCAAGAAGCATGAACTATGAAATAGAGATAAGCATAATAACAAACGGTTCTATAATTCCACTTTGAGTCATCACATTTTGTTCTTTCAAGATTAATTCAAGATTTGAAATCTGAACTATAACTCGATCAATCATATGAATCAGAACTGTCATTTCAATTTGGCAATATCGTGCAAATCGTTGACATATCCACTAAGTGCAAGCCGGTACTTGGTACTGATAAATMTGTTTCAAGGAAACAAGTACCTAACTCATGCAATGTTAGTATCAATATCAGTTTAAAGTATCAAAATACATTAAAAATAACTTAAATCATATGACTACCTTGAATAGCTCCATTTAGGGAAAAATGATGTGAAATGTATCAAGGTAAGGCCAAAAAGGAATGATACTGGATATGGAATGGGGGTATATCTGGCATAATATAGGCAAAAATATGGTCAAAATTGGAGACTAACATTTTCACCCAAGCTGAAGACTTTGTCTGTCCTTAGGCAAAAAAAAAGTCAAAAACTAAGATTCATCAAAGTGTTGTAGCAACTGCAACCAACATTTGCAATCTCTCATGCTTCTTTATGTTTTTGATTTCCTTCTTAAGAATCTGATTAATGGTAATGTGCTTCCTGGCAATCCTCTGCAATCTCTTATTCTTCTGCAAAAGAGATCTATTTTTTTGTTTTAATCGCTCGATCTTTTCCAAGAAGTGAGCTTGCCTGAGATTCATAAGTTCATTTTTTGTTTTTATATGCTAATCCAGTATGGCATATTCATGTAACGTTTCTTTTAACCCATGATTCCTATTTTCCAATCTGACAACCATTGGTCGCAAAGATCTACTGGAAGAGATTTCACAATAAGATTTGAATGTCTTACAATGACCTTGTTGTGTTTGAGGGATGGATTCATGAGTGAACTCATCAGGTACTTGAACAGGGGTATCGACTGGGTTGGATTCATGAGTGAACTCATGAGGTACTTGAATAGGGCTATCGACTAGTATCTCAACTGGTTTGTCCTGTGCAATTTCTTCTGGCACATTCTCTTGCTGATTAACTTCACGAACCTTTCTAATCAATTGAGAGAGAGTCCATGTCATCTCAGAAGATTCTGGAGCATCCTCATGATCAGTCATACTTTTCATTCTTTCCTGTAATGGATAACTAGGCATAGAGTTATCCATATCTGAAAATGTGCATTTACGTTTAGGGTTCCTTCTAGGTTTGACAATTAACTCCTTGATCTCTTCCACATCAATAACATTTTTAGTAGTCGGAGAAGAAATCCGAGCTTCAATATTTACATCTGTATGGACAATATTTTCTACTTTTTCACGGCTAGTTTCCACACCATCAGAACTATGGACATCAAATGAGTGTTTAGTGAAAGGATTATCATCAATGGCCTCAATATTAAAATCTGGTGTATACTCAAGATCATTACAGGCTTTGTCTAGGGTTTTAACAACTTTCTTCTTACAACTCGACTTCTTCTGTGTAGGAATTGACTCAAGGGTTTTATCCTTAGAATTTTCAGAAGCTGGGGTTTTTATAACAAACATATCCCAGGATTCCTGTTTGTGGGATAATGTGATCTTTACCAGAATTTTTACAAGACCAAAATGAAACAGGCTGCCCCTAAAATATTTTTCTTTGCAAATTTGTTCTGACATTCTCTTCAAACTTTTCAACAGAAAATAAGGGATGTTCACCAGATGGTTACCTTTAAAATGCAGTAAGAGTCGAGCATGACAGGGGAACACAATCACGTATCGACCTTCATAGGTGAGGTAGCATTGAAGTATGGATAGCAGCTGAGCCCATTTTGGTTCCAACCACGACCTCGAGGTGCCTTTTGACCATTGTAATTTTCGATATTGGGGTTGCAGGAGCTGTGTGCATATCTTTTTGTCTACTGGTTGTCCCTTCATCTATTTCTGACCGTACTTGGTAACTGTATTGCTTCAGAAATGAACTACTCTGTGACTTCAAATTCCAACTCGCCTACTTTATCTAGTTCACCATGAAAGTGTAGAGCGAATTGAAGTGTAATCTTATCATCATACCCGTCAAATTTCTTGAAGAACGGCTCCCATCCAGCCTTCTGAAAGATGTGCTTGGTGGCTTCATTCTAAGGGAGAGCCTCCAAATCTGCATAAGTCTCAGGTTCAAGGCAATTTTCCACCATGATGCTACTCAGTATAATAGGAAAGGTTCAAAGGTAAGCAAAGGAATTAGATGAGGGCAACAGAGGAGTAGATTATTATGTATGAAATAGGACGTGTAAGGTATTATGGAAAGACGTTTTAAGTGTTGTGAGGATCAGTCACATGTAAAGGAATGATGAAGTTCGTACTTCTTTGTTAAAATATCATTTCACATGAGTTGTTTCAAATTCAACCATTATAATGTAGTTCATTCTTCATGACACGAAGTGTCAAGAAGAATTGAACTCAGCATTTAAGTATAGAGTATAGAAATGATGAATTAACACAAAAGGAAAAAAAATGACATGGAGTATCGAGGTAGTCATAGTTCAAGTTATTAATATGTATTTTAATAAATTAAACTAACATGAAACTATACTTACCTGAGCTAGATTACTTACTCCCTGTTATGCTATGTTTTCTTACTGCAGAAATTTTGAAACCAATTCTGAATCTAGAGAATGTCAAAGATGTAACTAGAATCTGCACTGCTGATAGCCACTGTGACTGATTTGCATTTCCTGGGACTGATTAATCCTATCTGGTATTGACTGGTACTGAGAAAATAAACCGATATCTACAAAGAAATCTGAACCAAAAATAACTGCAGTGAAGACATCCTGAACAAGATAGAAAACAAGCCATCTATCGAGCTTCAAGATCTGTACTTGGAAACTACTGTAGCTGGGCAAGTGCAACAGAACCTTGCTAAGATATAAAAGATTTCATGTTTTTGAAGAAAATTAACTATTGTCTATCCCTGAACCTGTCTCCTGTTTATTCCTGAAAGGAATCAACCAAAATTATGTCTTCTACAGCAGCTTCAAAGCTTTAACCCATGGTACAATTCTTATTTGTGTGAATAAATGTTCTGAAGTCGAACACAAAAATAAATCATTGGATTACCGACCATTAATGAATGTCGTTAACTAATGCGATATGACCCACCATTGATGTCAATGGGCCTCAATGTACCTATAGTACATCCTAAAAGGTACGAATAAAGATCTTGGTGTCAAGTCACCTGCAAGATTTATTAATCAAGAGGCATTGATGAATACCCATGATTAATAACAAGGAAGTCTGCCATTGATGTATGCAGATACCAGGGCACTATACATAACTCTAGTCTTGGTGCCCAGATAATTTGTTGATGTCGATGGGACAAGACCACTGGAAAGTGGACCTAAATGGATGCCACATCATCTAATACGAGTACAAAATACAATGATTTGAAGATTACATGATTTGAAGAACCAATACAAACTTACAAACTTTATTGTGAACTTTGCCCACTAGTTGCCTGGTTTTCAAGCAAAGTTCATACTAAGTTGCACTAGACAAGCTAGTTTTCACAACAAAGTTTATTTTTTTTATTTACTTTTTTATTCATTTATCATCCTACTCTACTTATTTACAAAAGAAAGACTCCTTCAAGTGTAGGAGTACTTCCAGTGCAACCATGTGCGTAACAGGTATGAAAATACATTCATGCTTAGATTTGAAATATGAACTTTAATGTATACAAAAGCATGAACGACCATCAATTGCAAATGATCTGATACCAAGAGTTATTGAAGAAGATGGTGGTGCTCTGATGTAATATATTTTTGGAACCATATCTCAATGTAGTCATATTGTTCTTGGTTCACTTTCTCATGTGGACCACTCTAAATGTCTTCTTTGATCATGCCATGTAGATAATCTTCTTCTAGATGGTTGGTCTCTTGAATGCATAAAGGATCTACTAAGAGACATGTTAAGAACTCCTCGATCTCAGGTTCTAAGGATAGCTCTCTATCAAATGTGATCCATGGCTTTTTGGCCTCTGCTTGGTGTTGTTCATGGAACTCCTCTTCTTTTACCACTTCTTCAGAAGAAGGTAGGTTTTTGATAGCTGTCAAGATTTGTTCTTCCTGAGAGGCAGAGATCCTAGCTACTGCTAGGATCTTAGAGAGTTCTTTCAAACTCTTGATCATCTTTTATTCTTTGTTGGTTGATGGATCCTATCAAACACATAGATTAGTGCATGAGGGTTCTTACAGCACCCAAAATTATTTTTGATTTTTAATGTTTTTGATGAAAAATGAAATGATCAAACCAATAGAAAACTATTTGAAAATTTTGAAAATCAAATCATACCTACATGAAAACAACTTAAACTAGTAAGAAAACCATTACTAGAAAAGTAAACAAAATAGCAAGAAAGTAAAATGATGGAAAAACTAACTTACAAAAGAAGCTAAATTATGCATAAAAGAATACTTGCATTAAAAGTGAAGTCAAATTACCTGGCAAAGCCACCTGGCTTTCAACAAATACAAAACAACACCTATGCTCCAATCCGTTTTAGTACCTCCCCGGAAATGACACCAAAATGTTGGGCTAATTATATCACTATAAATAGCTTACATAAAATGTCAACCCAGGGAGGTAAACTTAGAGGCACAAGCACAAGAAATGTAGGATTGGAATCTAAACTAATCTAATCTAATGTCTGAAAACACACACTATTTGAAATTAAATCTAAATCTAAGAAAACATGTAACTATATAAAAGGGAACTAATCTAGTGCTTAACAATGAATCACACAACTAAAATTAAATCTAACCTGTATGAAGGGAAACTACTCTAATGCTACTCAATTGAAATAACATCTAACTTATGAAAGCAAGAAATTACATATAAAGAAATCTAATTTAGAAACCTTATGGGTCTATGAAAATCATAAAACCTTCTATTCAATCTAAGTACCAAGCAATTCTAAATCTAATAAAAGTGAAACTAATCAATGTCCTTCTTTACTCTACAAATATCAGAAGCTTCCTTTAACCAAATCACAAGTGAACTACCCTAAAAACAGAGTAAATATGAGTTCAAACTAACTTCAAATCATGATTAAACTAGAAACTTGAAAACAGAGTAAATCTAAATAATTTAAGAGAGTTTAATCAGCAATTGGATTATTCATCAAATTCCACAAATGGAAAGCAACTCATTCTAGTATCAATGATCTACAAGATAATACCAAACTAAGAATGAACTAAACGAAAACGATTCAAGTTAGAAATTAACAAAACAGTTTCAAGTTAAAAATAATTCACACACAGATTCTAAAACTAGAAACGAACTAACTATACTATAGAAAAGGGAAAACGAATTGAACCAATTGGCGGGCCCAACCAAAAGGTGCAATTGCTCTGAAACGAAACTAGAACTAAATCAAATCACTTCATGCATAAATGTATCATTCCTCATGCTCCATAATTCGAAAATTAACTCAATTCATTAACAGAAAAGATGATATAACGCACAGTTCAGAAATTGTATTATCGGCAATATCGCATAACATAAAATGTTTCTTGAGAGAGCGATCTGATTTTATATATATCCTCCCTATATCTACAATCGTGAATCCAAAAAATAGACTTGGACATAGGTACATTAATTGAGCGAATCTTAGATCCAAAAATGACTCAAAGTTTGTTAAAACTAAGTTCACAGCTTCATGACACGAAGTGTCAAGAAGCGTGAACTATGAAATAGATATAAGCATAATAACAAACGGTTCTATAATTCCACTTTGAGTCATCACATTCTGTTCTTTCGAGATTAATTCGAGATTTGAAATCTGAACTATAACTCGATCAATCATATGAATCAGAACTATCATTCCAATCTGGCAATATCATGCAAATCTTTGACATCTCCACTAAGTGCAAGCCGATACTTGGTACTGATAAATTTGTTTCAAGGGAAAAAGTACCTAACTCATGCAATGTTAGTATCAATATCAGTTTAAAGTATCAAAATACATTAAAAATAACTTAAATCATATGAATACCTTGAATAGCTCCATTTAGGGCAAAATTATGTGAAATGTATCAAGGTAAGGCCGGAAAGGAATGATAGTGGATATGGAATGGGGGTATATCTAGCATAATATAGGCAAAAATATGGTCAAAATTGGAGACTAACAGTTTTCATACTTAGTCATTTTTCCAAAATGATGGGTTCACGGGTTCCCGGGTTCATGGGTATCAAGGCTTTCATATCCCTTGTTCTGTGACATACACTTTGTACCCAAATGATCTGTGATCTACATTTTGACCGTTGGAATCTGCGGGCTCATAAGTACCTCATCTCTCCTATATTGAGTCTGACTGACCACGTTGCAACACTTAGCCAATTCTCAACTTTTGCAATGATGGGTTCATGGGTTCTCAGGTTGGCGGGTTCACAAAAGTCCCAAATATTATTTTGTTCTCATCCATCCCTGCCACCTTTGTGATTTTCCCAATACACATTTCATATGGTTTAATTCTAATAAATCATCATGCAAGTGTCGTAAATATTTTCATTAATAGGAGAAGGGATGAGGAGATTTCTTATTAAACCACATTAAAGCATGATTTGCGGAAGATTATATTATATATCTCAAGCGCTTATTTCAAATATTTTTTGGATCAAAAGAACGATCTCATCAAATTTTGGTTGCAGCATCTTGACATCAGTTCTGCAGAGATACTTTGAACATTTTTGGACGAAAGGACCAAATCTTTCAATGGTCTAGAGCATACTCTTATTATTCATCCCCTTTTTCTCAGAAGGAAGTAATTTGGATGTCCAAAATTGTTCATGCGAGATGTGTTCCTAAAGTTTTTGAATGCAAGGAGTTGGTTTCCTGGTGCACTAAGAATTATGTACCAAGTTAGCATATGATTCAACTCCAATACATTTCTCTTGTCTCTCTTTCACCTCAAGTGTTCTGTAAAATTTTGAAACTCCCAGAGCAAACACTCACCTTCAAAGGTGAATATTGCAAGGAATTATTGAAAAAACATGACAACGACCTGGATCTCTTACCTAAATTTTTGGATAATCCTATGACCATCCTTGAAGATATTACTAGATTGCAGGTCATCTTGTTCAAAAACCCATTTCGACAAATTTCCTAGTTATTTACTAGAGTTACGGGCCAAGAAAATACTACCAACATTTCCCATATGATTATTTACAGATTATATTTTACTGTCAAAGAGAAGGCCATTTTCAATTGGGGGAAGTTTATTTCCATTGAAATATCTTCTCAATTGTCTCAGTTTAAAAAGGATAATAAGTTCTTTATTTCTTATTATTTGGTTTTCGTGATAACACATTGCTGTCATTTTCCTAAATTGTCTATATGTAAGAAGGTGAATTGTGAATTTGACCCTCTGACCTTTTGGTACCAAGCATTATGGAGGCACAAATATTCCCTTCATTTTTATGAGGTTTTCAGCGAATTTGTCTCGGTTCTTAAAGAGTTTTTGTTTGGAAGAGATATCCCAAGAATATTTTCTTAGGCTAGTAAATTCTTTGATAGAAAGGGGACTTTGGAGCAAATGGAGAATTACAATGTCATAAGGATTTATAGTTGCAAGGAAAATTCTTCATTTCTTCCATGCCATATATATGATAGAATGTTTGTTACAAAATTTTCAAGGCAATATAACTTTTGGCTGCACTTTTTTCATGAAAGACAAAAAAAATCAATTCATTCCTTTGCCTTGGAAAGTTGGGGATTTTGTATTCAAAAGTATGAAAAAAATTGATGGATTTGCAAACCACTTCCACAACTTGAATATCAAGTATGCTAAAAAGATAAGAGGGTTTGACCCTATCGTAATATTTTTGGACCATATGTTAACAACGGGTTTTAACAATTCATTTATCGACAATGTTCTAGGAGAAGAAGAAGATAATCACCTGGGAAATCCTACCCACACTGTTGGTGACTTAGAAATGGTACTTAACACAAATGAATTGTACAAAAAAAGAGGAAAAGTTCCCAACGAGAAGAGTTCCCAGTCCCCAAATGTTAATCCTAAGACTACAACACCTCAGAGCAATTCTCTAGTGGCCCACCCATCTAAAAAAGTAATCAACAATAGTTCAGGTGGAGGAAGAGATAAGAACCCCCCTCTAGGAAAAGTTGAAAGATCACATAAACTTCCTCTGAGGAATAATATTGTACAAGAGCAATGAGAGCATCGTATTGAAAATGATATCAATAGCTTCTCCCCTGAGGATATGGAGGTTGAGGCTGAAATTGAGAAAACGTTTCCTAACATTGATTAGCCAGGAAGCACGGCTCGCCAGAATCAGTCATTGTAAATTGTTGAGAATGAGATATTTGATGAAGAAGAATCATTTGTATTTCAAAGCATTGTCTTTGAAATCGAACCTAAAAAATTAATTATTGAGAAGAGTGAGGTGAATAATAAAAAGGGGAAATCTCATTCAGAGGTTAACCTAATAAATATGCGGCCTTCCCAGATTTCAATAATTCATAAAGCAACTGTCGATGCATTGGATGATTTCATTGGTGGTCTTGAAGAAGAAAATATAAAGTTTAAGGAAATGATTAAGGAACTGGAAGAGACTTTGATGCATCTTCCACTCCTTTCCAACCCTTTGGAAATTGTCAGACCCACCATGCCTGCAACCAAAATAAAAGGATCCTCAAGATTAATCACATCATCTAGGAGCTATGTGGAGAATAATATCAAGAAAATAATGGCACTAATTACAAAATCTTGGGAAATTTCAAAGAGCATGATTTCTTTTGGCTCGAGGGCGCATGCCTTCCTTGAATATCTATAGGCTGACCTAAAAAATGAAGAAGGTTTCTACCATGATGTCATAGTACCCTTTGGTAATAAAGTTACCAATATGTCAGACCTAAAGAGAAGTGAGGAGGACCTTCCCTCTCCAATTCGGATCAAGCAGTTGAATGTCTGCTGGAAAGAGAAAAGAAAGAACTTGGACAACATTGTTCAGGCATGCATCCAAGATATAATAAGGAGATAAGATTTATTCAAAAGGCTCATGGAGGTAGACCTAGATGGAAGCACTAACAAAGTCCAAGATCCCTAGTTGATCCTCAACTCATTGTTCCTAACAAAATAATAGTTCGATAAGAAAGTTGAGATTTTTAAAGGATTGTCAATTGAAAAATTATATGACATAATTGTATATGATGAGAACGCCATAAATAACTGGCTAGTGGATTACTCCATAAAAAATCAGGATATTGAAGAAGTATTACATGGAATTTTCATTGATCTCCGATACTTGGAGGATCAATTGTTCACTATTAAAATCTGGCATGAAATCAACGTGGCACCTATGAAAATTTACATCGAAGAATGGTTCAAGAAGGCTATCGATAAATTGAAAAATGAAGGGCAATAAGTAGTTGAGGCGGTTCCTGTAACCGTTGATGAAAATGATAAAAAGACATCATCGAGAAAATGAATAGATGAGCGACCATCATAGTAATTTTATGTTGATCATGTCCTTCTTTTCTTTATCAATTCCTTCATCCAGGTTATTCCACCTCTTTCACTAGAAAGGTTTAACCGAAGACTAATAAATCCTTTCTTATTCTTACCAGGTCTTGTTGATCCTTCTACCACCCACTATCTTCTTTCTAAGAGATTATTTATTGTATTTATTTTCTTTATGGTCCACGGGAGCCCCAATCCTGGTCTTTAAGACAAACGCATTTACAATTTCAAGAATATGTAACAAACTATATGTTTTTTGGAAATTTCAAGAGAACTACATAGGGAACAATCTTGATCATGCTTTGTAACCCTATTTTCATAATATAAAGTATTTGAGGTTGATCTATCATTATCTTTATTTGAGATTTTGATGCAGGAGCATATCTCCACGTCATCCAGCTAGCCAGCCAGCCACGTCGAGTGCGTGCATTCAAAGCTGAAGAGAGAGGCACAGTCCTCATTTAAATATGAATTGAATGTAATTAAATGTTTAAGTTGTTGAGTTGGGAAGCCGTGATTTTGTGCAGGCATTAGGTAGATCGGCCTTTAATGGTTGTAAGGCTGAGATCTAGATCCAGATGATGGACTAGACTACCCATTCAATGCAATTTAATAAGGTAGGTAGGTTGGAGGGAAGAGCTCGAAGAGCCCTCTCAGGTAAAAGAGATTTTGTATCTCATTTTGTGGTAGTGATAAAATTTGAGTGAGAGTAGTTGAGTTGTAGAAGTGGAGAAGAGAGAATCTGCAAGTAGAGAGCAGAAGAGAGAAGAGGCGAGACCTTGTTACAGGTCATGCTCAGGAACACCTTGTAAATATAGGCATTTTCCATTTTAATACAAATAACAGTTTTTCCTGCATGACTATGTGTTGAATGAATGTTTGTGAGTGTTCTTTGTATGCTGTGAATGTATGTTATGTTTAGGCATTTGTAGGAGTTGGTTTGATTTCAGGTGAGGGTCTTTGAGGCTTCATACCAGGAGGGTGTGACAGAACGATGTGGGTTCTGATAGCCGTGCATAGAGGAAGCACTTCTGAATTATGCAGGTTCAGACAAAGACGTGTTGTGGCACAGGAACTAGAATCAACAACTCAGGGAAGACCTCAAGGTTGTTGAATACCTTAGAGGCAAGGTTGTGGGAGAAGACATAGTTGCAGACAGAAGCTCTGAGGAGTTCTATAGAGATTTTCCAAGTGGGCATTGAGCATATGCACAGCGGTGCATCGAGGAAGAACTCTACTGTGAGTTCTTAAGGAGGACCAGAATCACTGAGTATTCTGAGAGCTCTACCAAGCGGGCATTGAGTAGGTGCATAGGTGCACAAAAGAAGATGGAACTATTGAACGTTCTATGAGAAGATACTCTGCCAGGAGGGCATCAAGATAGTGTGCAGATAGTCACAAGAGAAGGGAACTCTTTGAATTCAGGATTTGAAGGAAGAATCCACTGAGGGATCTTCATAGGGTTGTTGAACACCCTGAAAGGCTCAGCAAGAGGTTTCTTGAGAAAGAGAATAGCCAGAAGGGCATCCAAACATTCTCCATCTGAGGGAGAAGAAAGATAAAATCCCTTAGGGGTCTGAGTACTTGCATAAGCTCAAGAGAGATAGCACTATTGCGTGCGTGAAGACTCTGCAGAGGAACAAAAGTCAAAGGAATCCTTCAAGGATTCGAAAGGAATAGAATTTCAGGAGGAACAGCGTCGTGGAGAACGCAGACGAGGCTTAAGTCGAGAGCTCGCAGAAGAAAATAGACAAAGGTAGAGGCCTTTGGGAACTTGGAGTTTTTTCCAAGTCTAGGAAGAAAGTGCACAAGCTCAGAAGGGGGCACAGTAGTCATCGGATCGGTTGGAGAAAAGAGATTTGGATCATTGATTTCATGTCTAGAGAGCGTGCGGGAGAAGAGATGATCTGAACCGTCAGATCTTGAGCAAATCACCCGTCAGCCGTCAGATCTGAAAGAAGTTACGCGAGGGTTAAGCTCATGAATAGGAGGAGAAATCCCGAAAGGAGGGTTGGCTCATCGGGGTTTTGCATATCGAGAAATCAGAAGTCTTGATGACATGAGATCAGGAATTTCCATGGGAAATTACCCGGAACTAATCTGAGTCGTTCGTCAGTTGGGACATGTGGGTGAGATCGAGTGACCCATTGATACATCGGCTATCGGGGTTTGGAGTTGACAAAGAATTTATGTCATTGGGGAATCAAAAATCCCAAAATAGTGATATTGGATTAGGGTCATCCATCTACTGGGGCGCATGGCGGAGATCCAGACCACCGGGGAAAAGTCCTGATAAAAAAAGTCAAGCCGGAGGATCGGAGTTCGGGATATCGGAGATCCCATGGACAAAGGGTCGGGGAAATCCATAGTGAAAACCTCGATACATTCAGAACCGTCCATCCGTCGGGACAGGTGGCAGAAATCAAGAGCCCGTCGGCATTTTGCATGTTGGAATATCAGGATTCTGGAGGATGAGAGGAAATTGACACTTGGAGTCGCGAAATCGCGAGAGGCGATCAGAAACATCCATCTTGAGGGGACATGTGGCAGTGATCGGAGCCATTGGGGAAGTCCCAAAAGGAAGTCGTCCATCAACATTTTGGGAATCGGGATATCGTTAATCCCGTGGACAAGAGGTTTACGCACTTCAGCATTGCGAAGTCCAAAACCCCGATAGGGAGGTAAGGATGCGGTCTTATGGGATAGTGGTCATATGGGCCAGGAGTTTAGCCAGGGGAGCTGACATGTAAAAGTGTGCATCGACAAATCGGTGGTCGGGAGTTCAAGAGGACAGGAACTCTTGACGTCGGGGATCACAAAACCCCGAAACCCAAAATTGAGTTGGGGAAGATCACGGTTAAGTGCAAAGAACCATGTGGATGAAAGAAGGACCTGTGGATCGGGTTTTCATTAGAGATTCTAGTAGGGAATCGAATGAGCTAATTCGGATCAAAGGGGAATTTGATCGATCCTGAGAGCAGACGTAGGGTGCGTCTTTGCATCCTGCACCAACTTCCCATGTATCCACTCTGTTGAATTTCTCTTGTGCATGTGGATCATCTTCTTTTTATTTTTATGTGATCATAAATCTTTATCTTAAACTATGATGGATGTGAGGAAATTTTTCTTATTTTATTTAAATGTGTGAATGTGTTCGGTTCCTAGTCCTTTCTTAGGAACTTTCCTTTAGAATAAAACAAAAACATTTTTCCTTTTATTTTATTGTGATATTTATGTTTCTTTGAATTACCACAACGAACTTCTGTCAAGTCCCATATTTTGAATATTTAAAAATCTCAAGAAAATCTAAAAGAGGAGTACCACCTCTGTAAAAATGTAGGGGGATTTACATCCTTGTGAGGTGGTCATTTCAGTCCTAACGGATTCAAGCGTCAACATTTTTGGGAACCATATTGAGGAATGAATTGAAATTTGGAACTTGGTCTAGCATTTTTGAAAGAATATATGACTTTTCCCTAGGCAGATCAGCCCCACCTAGAAATTGGATTAAACAACCAATGAAGCAATTTACATGAGTTATGCAACTTGATAATATCAACTACCGAGACTCATGAATATTTATAAAGGTCTTAGAAAACCTTGGTCCAATAATAAGAAAGAGAAATCCTTCGAAGACAAAGGAGAGAGGAACAAAAAGAATGAAGAAATTAAAGGCTAGCTAGATCAGCATAAGAACAAGGTCGGGATTGAAGCTGGACGAATACAAGGGAGCCATTACCAAAATTAAAATAAAGAAACTCTTTGTTCTTAGAAGTGAAAATTATATCCCTGTAATCTCTCCAGACATGGCATAAAGAATCAAACAACCTCGAGATGAGCATCATGAGGATAGACAAGGAGGTGGAAGAGATGTTGCAAGAAACCAAGGAAACCTAAGATTTGAAAATTGGAGGGTAAGAGACTCCCCTCTAAATATTATAGGTGAGAAAAATGCTCCCCATGTTATCCCTAAGGGCACCTTAAAACAATTTTCTGGAGATAGAGTTATAGATGCAAAGAGGCATATGTACTTGTTTCTTGATGTTTGTGATTTTCACCATGTTGAGTATGACAATGTCATGGTAAGGTTGTTTATGCAAACCTTATCAGGAAAAGCGTATGAATCGTATACAACATTTCCCAATAGATCAATTCTCTCATTTAATGACATCGAAGCTATGTTCCTAACTATGTTTTCCCCTCCAATTGCTTACCATACCCTTCTCATCGATTTCACCCAGATTGGCTTGATGAAGAATGAAAGCATAAGAGACTTTAATATCAAGTTCAATAAAACCTTGAGTAGGATTCCAAAGGATAAAAGGCCAAACGAAGTAGTCGTTCTCAGTTTTTATAAGAATGCAATGCCCCCGAATGTAAAATATTCCATCAAAACATCCCAAATGGATACTTTGGAGGAGGAAATGACTAAACCCACTGAGATAGAAGAAATTTTGATTGAAATGGGTGCTGACCCTAACATTATACTGGGAAGAGTAAAAGGGTAGCTGGGAGGATTAAATATTGATAATCAAGACCTTCCAGTACAATAAATAATGAAGAATTCAAGCCTCGATCAGCACAAAACCAAATGATGGGAGGAGAATTTTTCAAGGGAACCATACCTAACGTAAAGGTTGACCCTATGGCGGCACAGGAAACTAAGCAAAGAATCAAAATTGCATAGATGAATAGAACCATCAAATAAATGTAGAATGATATAAGTAGACTAAGAAGGGAAGATAATTACATGCCAATCCCAAAGCAAAGGAGGAACCCTTCCCTAGAAAATAGAGTGAGGTTTGAGAACACGGATAACCCATAAATACCAAGGGTTCCCAAAAATACTCCAAATGTAGATGTTCTATAGGACATCTATGATGAGCAATTAATTCAGTAAGAAATTTTTTAATTACCCGATGAAATCTATGAAACTGTGTAGATGGATGGATGAGAGTCATCCATGTATATATTTGAAGATGGCGACAACGATCCCAACTCACAAGAAAACATCGCTTGGACAAGAGGATTTGTAAATAGACCAAAAAATAAAGGTCATTCTGATAAAGAGAACTAAAAATAAAAAGAAAAGGAAAAAACAAATGAGACAAGATCAAATGATAAAGTGGTGTAAAGACAACACCTAACGTCAAAATCCACTCAAATGACATATAATGTTGTACAGGATTTGAGTAAATTGAGGATAACCCTGCCTTTACAGAAGTGATGAAGATTTCCGAGCAAAGATAAAACATATTTGATTTGTTGGATGATCCATCTAAAAGAGAATAAGTTGTTGTCACCAATCCAAAACAAATCCCTAGTCAGTCAACTGTTAAGCTGAGAGGTAAAATTCCTCCCTTTTACATTTCTATTGAAAATCATGATGTTGCACTACATAATTGTTTAGCTGAAATTGGTGCGGCGAACAATATCATGCCACTGGAGGTCATGGAGGCATTCGGCATGAGTTTCACCAAGAATTATGAAATTGATGAAAGTATATATGCACTTGATTTCAAAAAAGTGCCAACTTATGGAGAAATCAAGGACTTTTATTCTTGGATTACAGCAACCCCCAATATCATTAAATTTTTCATTATTATTGTGGAAAACCTTCCTCTAGCATATGGAGTTGTGTTGGTAAGATACTGGAAATCTATGATTAGAGGATATATAATGAATGATGGAAGTTGTATGATGCTACTAGGAAAAGAAGGAGTAATGATTAAAGTACCCTGTGAATCTAGAAAAAACTTCTCATTCAAGAAGAAGGACAATGAGTTGATGGAGGATTATATAGATGTCGAGATTGAAAACTATGATATCCTATACATAGAAAATAATGAATGTTTGGAGCAATTGCAAGACACGGAGAATCAAGAATATCCGTTTGAAGGGTACTGGAGGATGTCCTTTGATGGAGCCCATTCAAGATATGGAAATGGAGTTGGAATTGTTCTTATGAGTCCAAGTAAGATTATGCATCCACACACTATTAGAGTGGATTTTTCATGCACTAATAATGAGGCAGAGTATGAATATTTGATTCAGGGAATGATCCTCGCATAGGAAATTAAAATAGAACATCTGATTGTAACTGGTGACTCAAAGTTAGTCATCAATCAGGTGACCTAGAGGTACAAAATAAAAAAGGAAAGACTTAAGTTGTATTTCAAAAGATTTAACGAATTGATGGAATCTTTTAGTTCCTTCAATATTTATTTTTTTCCAAGGGACAAGAATCACAAGGAAGATTCACTAGCCTTGGCAGCCTCATTGTCAAATCTGTTGGATCATGTTGTCATTGATGCCAATGGTTTGATTGATTGATGTCATATATTGATGTCAAGTGATTGATTGATGTCAAAGGATTGATTGACTGATGATTTATGTAATGTAATATGTATTGTCCTTGATGAGAATGCATAGATGAAGTTGGATCAATGAGTTGTCATTGATACATGATGAAGATGGATCGATGTGGTTCCATTGGTACATGATGCATTGTTGGAAAAATGTATAGATGACTCATTATTGTCTTATAATGATTGATAAGGTGCACAAATGGATGAACTCCAAAGTGGTCCCCTTATGGTGAAAGCCCTCACGGGAAGATGCTTTGTGGATTGAGTTATCCTAAAAGAATGGTTGGAGGACCCATGCTCTCATTATTGTCTTATCATGATTGATAAGGTGTACAAACGGATGAACTCCAAAGTGGTCCCCTTATGGTGAAAGCCCTCA
>ML779723.1:852054-898631 GCA_009831015.1 Picea engelmannii
ATCAAGAGAAGTGACAAAATCAAGAAATGATAAAGTAAGGTGACAAAATCAAGAAGGAATATTTAAATGTTAAAGTATTGGAGAACTTTCTATTTATGGAAAGTGGTTAACCCTAAAATAAGGAAAATAGGTTAAGTAACCTATAAATGGGTTAAGTGACCTAAAGGATTAAAGTATAAATAATATAACAATGGTCTCTTGTAGATCATCATTTTTGTGGATCAATGGAGAGATTCTTGTGGGAATATATTTTGGAGTATTGATGGAGAGCTTCTTGTGAGAGCTTCTTGAGAATTTTTGGTGTGGAACACTTGAGGATATTGAATATCTATAGGTGAATAAGGTAACCAAGGATATATAAGCCTAAATAATGAGGAAAGTGAAGAAAATAAGGCTGAAATGCAAGGAAGGATAAATTATTTTGATGGTGCTTTCTAAGGTATGTTATTTACAGGTCATCTCACCATTTTCGCTATAACGTTTTTTATATAATGATTCAGATCCTAAAATTTATATGCAAGTGAGAAAACATATCCAAGTATCTGTGGTTAAAAATTAATCTTGTGGTTCTTTGTATTTTAGGAGTTACACTCCGTCGAAAATAGGGTTTTTGGCTAGTCCTGAAACTAGTCAAAATCAGATGTTTCAGGTAAAAACGTCATAAATTCTTCATAACAGATCCAAATTTAGTGAGACAAATTGTGTTGATTAGATTAAAGTCTTTAGTATTCTTTGTAATAGTTTCAGTTCTATTCATCAAATATTTTGTGCGGTTCACGTACTACAAGATCGCTCTCTAGAATAAGCCATAATTCAGCAAGGTATGCCATTTTTGCTATAACTCCTTTTCTGAGAGGTTCCAAGTAGTGCCACTTGGAGGAATTGGATAAACCACACTGAAGAACATTGTCTATCAGTTTCAGATATTTATTTAGTACAAGTACAAATTTATGATTGTTTCAATTTAGGGTTGTTGACTAATCCAAAACTAGTCATGGTTGAGACAAGAAGTTGATGAGTTGGCACATACATGAGGTGTATAGTTGATGATGTTGGTACATATTGATGATTCATTGTTGATGAGTATTTGACACATTATTGGTATATACTTGGTACATGGTTGGATGCACTTGTTTATGGTACAGGTTGATTACAGGATGTTTGGCACAGGTTGGTGCATGGTTGATGCTCTTGTTTATGGTACAGATTGATATATGTTGAGGATTGTTGCCTCATCTCAGTTGGTGCTGAGAATGCAAGATGAGTCTTGCATATAGAGCTGGTTCTCTTGTAGAGTTGTACTCTATTCAGTTGTTGCTGATAAACCCCAAGGATTGTAGTCCGTAATAAAAGAAAATTGTACATACATCTTGTGTTCTTTGTGGTGATGACTTGTTGGTGATATATTGATGATATATGTTGTTGATATGTGCTCACATATAACTGGTTATAAATGACAACAATGGGTAATGAATAAATGTTGAATGCTAATTGATGAGTTTTTGTGCAAGAGGGAATTTTTGGGAAAAAGAGCCCCACACTCATTCACCCCCCCCCCCTTCTAAGTGTGGTAGGTGTGTCCAACAAAATCTAGATGATACCCAAAGAAAAAAGTCTTTCCGAGTAGAAATATCTTTCCAACCGTCCGTTCCCAATAACATTGAGTACTTGCAAGTGTTTGATAACGATGAACAACTAGAATTTTTTTTGTTAAATGATGATGATGATGATGATGATGAAGACGATCACTCATCTATCATCCCCAAACATTTTTTAGAATCTGAATCTCTTTTCATGAAAAACAATCATGCCAAGAATCTCCTTGAAGATTTTTTAGTTCGAAAGGTGCAAGAAACGAGAAAATTCAATATAGGAACTGACAGTTCCCCAAAGTATGTCAACTTGGAGTTGATTGCACCACTAAGGAAGAAAATCAATATGTTTCCTTATTCAAAGAATACATCGATATGTTCTCTTGGACCTATGATGATTTAAAATCTTACGATAAGAGTATACTCCAACATATCATTCCTTTGAGGGAAGGAGCAAAGCCAATGAAGAAAAAAGTAAGGATGATGAATTCCAAGCTGAAACCTCTGGAAAAGATTGAATTGGATAAATTGAAGAAGGAAAGAATAATTTATCCCATTAGACACTCATACTGGCTTTCAAATCCAGTGATTGTAAGAAAAAATACTGAGGAAATCCGAATGTGTGTTGACTTCAAAGACCTTAAAAACGCAAGAATAAAGGATAACTTTCCTTTACCTAATATGGATTTCCTTCTCCAGCAAGTTACTAGATCGGCCTACATGTCCATGTTGGATGGTTTTTTTCCGGATATAACCAAGTCTTGGTGGTCGAGGAAGACAGGGCAAAGACAACATTTATCACACCTTGGGAAACATATGCATATGCTAGAATGCCCTTTAGTTTGAAGAATGTTGGAGACACATTCCAGAGGGCCATGGATCATGCATTCAGCAGGCTGATAGGAAATTTTATGGAAAACTATCAATATGACTTGACGGTGCATTCAAAGAAAAGGGATAATCATATCCATCATTTGAGAAAGGTTTTTGAGAGATGTATATTATATGGTTTCTCTCTAAATCCAAAGAAATATTTGTTCATTGTGACTCGAGTCAAACTATTGGGCCATGTTGTATGCAAGGAAGGAATTTACATAGATCTGAAAAGAAGTAAAGAAATAAACGAGATCAACCCCCTGACATCCAAGAAGGGAGTCCAATCATTTCTTGGCAAGATCAATTTTGTGTGAAGATTTGTTCCTGGTTATGCAAGCATCATAAATCCGATAAATTTGTTACTAAAAAAGGAGCAGAGGTTTGAGTGGACATCAGATAATCAAGAGGCATTCAATAATATTAAAGGAGAAATTACCACTTCTCATGTCCTCATTAGTCCAAACTTTCAAAGAGATTTCATCATCTATTCATTTTATACAAAGATATTTGTTGCCTCCATTCTTACTCAGAATAATATCAAAGGAGAAGAACTCCCAATAAGTTTCATGAGAAAAAACATACATGACTATGAGTTGAGGTATTCAAAACTGGAGAAGCAGGCCTTGGCCCTTGTAAAAGAAGTAGCACACTTTCACACGTAGATATTGAACTCCCATGTTATTGCTTATGTTCCCTCATCACCAATGAAGATGATTATGAATCAACAATTGAGAGAAAGAAAATGGGCTAATTGGTTGGCAAATATAAAAGAATATGATATTGAGATTAAACCTTTAAAAGCTATCAAAGGACAAGGTTTATGTAAGCTCATTGCGAATAGAGATTTGATTGATGGAATGATTTCAATTTTAGTCAAAGAACCCTTGTCTAATTTAGAATGGTATAGATATATTATATTGTATTTAAGGTCTAGACAATTTCCTATAACCATGAACCCCAAGGAGTGAAGAACATTGAAAATGAAGGTGATTCAATACGTGTTGATTGTTGACATATTGTTTAGAAGAAATTATGATGGTATACTACTGATATGTGTTGATGAAAATCAATCCCAAGAATTGACAATATAATTCCATGAGGGAATATGTGGTGGACACTTTTCACCTACTGTAACCACCCACATGATAATCAGAGAAGGATTCTTATGGCCATCAATTTTGAAAGACTCGAATGCCACAATAAGGAAGTGTTTGGCATGCCAACATTTTTCAAAAAAGATGAAGAAATCCATGATGCCTTTGTAGACCATAATGGTAGAACAACCATTCTCCCAATGGGGACTTGATGTTGTGGGGCCAATTAATCTAAATTCTAGCAAGGGTTATATATATTCGAATGGCTACAGATTATTTCATGAAATATATGGAAGCGGTGGCATTAAATAAGGTTGATGGTGAAGAGCTAATTAAATTCCTCAAAGACAATATTTTGTCGATATTTGGTGTCCCACATAAATTTATCACAGACAATGGTTCAATTTTCATCGGGTCGAATTTTACAAAGTTTTGTGTAGAATATGGAATCATCATGGGTCAATCATCGAATTATTATCCATAAGGTAATGGCCTTGTTGAATCCACAAAAAAAACACTTGTTCAGATACTGAAGAAAACCATTGACAAGAATCAAAGGAATTGGCATCTAAAGTTGACAAATGCATTATGGGAAAGCAGAACGACTTCAAAGGATAGCACTAGGATATCTCCATATCTATTGGTTTATGGGAAAGAGGAAAAAAATGTTGATTATCCTTGAGCTCAATGCATTTGTTTTTGTGGTTAATACCGAAGATACAGAAGACAATTCACCCATCCATAGGAGAATCAATCAGTTGTTGAAATTGGAAGAAGAACGAAGAAAATCATTTAATCTAACTTCTCATAGGAAGAAGAGCATCAAAACATATTTTGATCAGAGCACAACTGTAAAGAATTTCCAAAAAGGAGAGCTAGTGTTACTTTGGAACAAGGCCAAGGAGAAACCACCCATTTATACAAATTTCTAAGCACTTTGGATTAGACCATATGTCGTCGAGAAGATCTTGGGCTTTAAATCCTATATGCTTCAAGACATGAAGGGTAGAAGGTTAATGTTGCATGTCAATGGGAAAAATTTGAAATTTTTCTTCTCTTAAGACTTTCTCATTCTCAATGTACATAATTTTATTTTCCAGTTTGTATATTCCTACTCTAACTCCATAGCCCAATGGGTGGAAGCACCTAGTCACAAGAGATTATAGATTATTGAAAACCCATAGGGGGTTATCATCCCACAGTTGGAGATTGTTGTTGAGGTCAATTCTTGCTTCCTAAATTTCCCTCCCCTTTTCTATTTTCCCAACTTCTTTTGTCCATTTTTTTTACCTCCTCTATACTTACACAAATTCCCCTTTTCCTTTTTCCCATATTTTCTCTCTTTCTAGTTTTCATACTTAGTCATTTTTCCAAAATAGTTAGTTCATGGGTTCTTGGGTTGGCGGACTCGTGAATCCTCATCTCCAATCCATACTCTCACATACTGAGTCTGATCGACCGATGCTTTATCCTATACTTACTGTTGGAGCATAACCCTAACTTACATTAGTTTATACCTAGCTTAGACTCCTAGATCTTGTTTAATACATTCATTACACTTTATTTCACCTAATTTGGCCACATAGATAAGAAGGGCGCCTCATCCCTAGATTTTAGGGAAAACTGCTAATTTTAGATCAAGACTCAACTCCCAGTTCTTTATTTTCTTGATTTATTCATGATTTATTCCAAATCCCCCATGCAAAAACTCATCTATTATTATGGAATGCGCACCTCCTCTTTGATTGAGAGATTTATTCCTTAATTAATGATTTTTGTCGTTACTATTATTAGTAACTACTATTTCAGGTCAGTTAAGTGAGTTGGAACTGCTTCTCTTGTCAATTAAGTGAGCTTAAGTGAGCTAATGCACATCACTTAACTATTGTGGGCATTAATGAGTGTGTGACATGTATCTTTATTGGTCTAGGTCGAACTATGTGGTCTCCCTTAGCTTATGACACCTATTTTAGCTATTTCTAGCTTTTTTTGACTAGAATTTCTATGTTGGAAATTCTATATATTCACCTCCCCTCTTATTTTTGAGGATGGTTGCTCATGTATATTCATTTTTTATTAATATAATTATTTGATTTATGGAGAAAAAAATTTCTCTCATCTCTTGAATATCAGTAAATTGCATGTGTTCAATTTAACTAGAATTCTAGATCTATTGGGGTTTCTGCAGGAATTCTACATGGTATCAAAGCTAGAATGAATCTAGTGGATTGTACACAATTTTATTTGTAGGTATAGATCATTAGGAGGCGCATAAATTAGCAATGGATCATCTCTCTCAGCCCACAAAACTCATTCTCAATCCTTTCAATTACTTCGAATGGAAGACAGAGATCTCTCTGCTCCTCCGAAGCAAAGGGCTTTACCGGGTAACAATGGCAATGGAGAAAGAACCGACTGCTGCAGCGGAGAAGATAAAGTATTTCAATAAATTAGATGAAGCAATTGGGATGATATTCCTATCAATTTCTATATATATCCTCTTTCATGTCAGTGGAGTCACTACTCCCGATGTGGTCTGAACCACATTGGAAGGACTATTCGGCAAGTAGGATGCAATGAGAGTGCATCAACTAGAGAATGAACTCATATCCCTAAGTCCAATTGATTTCAACAACCTGCAAGAATTATTCACCAATTTCAAATCCCTCCTCATTGAACTTAATGCATGTGGAGTCACAAAAGAGGAAGAACAACTCATCCTTTCAATTCTCTCGAAACTAGGCCCTGAATATTCCGTATTTGTGTCATCTTTTCAAGCATCTAAATTGACTCAGGAAAAATGGAAAATGCCTCCATTGAATGATTTCATTGTAGCATTGAATCAAGATAAATCTAAGTTAGTCCAAATGGGTTCCATCAAGTGTTCCAATAACCAAACACTTGCAGCTACTAATGCTCCAAAGAGCAGTGGAAAAGACAAGAAAAAAGGAACAGGTAAATTTCCTGAATTGAAGAAGGAGAGATTCGCACGATATTAAGAGAACTCTTATGAGCCTAAGGGTAAGAATAAGAAGAAGGAAAAAATAATTTTCATCTACTATTCCAAATTTTTTCATCTCGAATAAAATTGCATGAAGAAGACTATCGATGAGATGGCTAAGCAATTGCAGCAGCGCAATCTCACGGTGCCAGAAAATGCAAAGAAGAAAGATGATAACAGAATGGGAGGGAGAGAACGAGATGTTCATGCTTAATGTCTGTCACATCCACTCCATCAGATTGGATCCTTGATTCAGGTGCATCAAACCATATGGATGCATCAAAATATGAATTTCCCTCCATCGAAGAAAGCACCAGATCCCCAATTTACTTGGGAGATGCCACACCCGCAAAGGTGTGCGGAGAAGGAATTGTTGATCTTGAAGGGGGCTGCTTCACAAATGTGCTTCATGTTCCCTCGTTGTCTACAAATATTCTCTTGATATATCAGATCACTCATTCTGGCTCTGGAAGGAAGGTGGAGTTCACTCCGGACTCCGCAGTGATTACCGACATTTCCACAGGCTCACAGCTTGCACATGGAATTGCAGATCACGGTTCTCGTTTGTATTTATTCTCCCACTTTGTTCCTAAATCAATTAGCACTATATTTATGTCACAATATAATGATATCATCAGGTTATGGCATGAAATATTTGGCCATCTAAACTATAAGTACTTGCATCAACTCAACAAGGAAAACATGGTAGAAGGATTGCCAGCTATTAAATTCACAAGCGGTGTATGTCAAGGATGCATTCTTGGCAAGCATCCAGAGAAAAAGTTTGACAAAGGGAAGGCACGGAGAGATTCTTCACCTCTTGGGATGATTCACAGTGACATTACGGGACCATTCCCGCAGCCTTCAATCAGTAAGGCTCGATATGTACTCACCTTCATAGATGACTTCTCTCGCTTTACTTGGGTATTTTTTTTTAAATTAAAATCGGAAGTATTTGAATGCCTTCTAGAATTTAAAGCACTTGTTGAGAATGAGTATAGGTGTAAGATTAAGATACCCCGTATTGATAATGGGGGGGATTATGTCAACAAATATGTGCAACAAATTTGTATTGATGCAGGTATACAACTACAACACACAGTGCAATATACACCACAACAGAACAGTGTTGCGGAGAGGAAAAATCGGTCCTTAAAAGAGATGGCCAATTGTATGCTACAGTCAAAATCATTATCTCCCAAGCTATGGGATGAAGCTATTAATTTTTCAGCATACATTCAGAACCTAGTTCCTCACAAATCACTCAAAATCACCACTCCTTTTGAATGCTGGACTAGTAAGAAACCAAAAGTGTCGCACTTTCGTATTTTTGGTTCACAAGCATGGGCTCACACTCTGATAGATAAGAGGAAGGCTTTGGAGCCTCAAAGTGTTGAATGCATATTTTTTGGATATCCTAAATGTGTCAAAGGATATATATTGCTGGACTCTTACACTGAAAAGTTCATTCTAGCTCGAAGTGTGAAGTTTGAAGAAGAATCACTACATGATTTTTCAGAAGACCTTGTTGAGGAACCACTTGTTGTCACTGATGAGGAGGGGTCAGAAACTTCTTCGAGAAATTTAGAACAGCCATAAGAGTAGCCTTTCAGTTTTGACACAGAGGATGAGGAGCAGGTCAGGCTTCTCCAACTCAGTTGCCAACTTGGGCAGAGAAAACCCTACAAGATGCGGGTGAACTAGTCGGTGATCTTGCAGATACAAGAAGGACTAGATCATAGTTTTTTGGGGCTCCTCAAGCCCTGGCTGCCACAGAACCTTTGCTTCCCATACATTTCTATATGTCACTTTGTTCATATCCAAATTCATACTTTGAGGCTGCTGGAAACCCACTCTGGGAGGATGCCATGGATGAAGAGTACTCTTCTCTTATGGAAAACAATACATGGGACTTGGTTCCACTTCCGAAAGGAAGAAAGATTGTTCAATGTCGATGGATATATCAAACAAATATTTCTGCATATGGTGAGATCAACAAGTACAAATCTTGACTTGTCGCAAAAGGATGCTTACGGGTACATGGCATAGACTACACAGAGACATTTGCACCTGTTGCAAAAATGGACTCCATTCGACTAGTTTTGGCCATTGTCACTTCTCGTAGATGGGAATTTCATCACATGCATTACATCGGAGAGATGATAATAGAACAGACCATCACAACATTCACTTAGATCTAAGGTATCTTAGTACTTAGAAACAATAAAACAGATCAGATCTAGTAGATCAACACTAAGCATATTAATACATATCAGATCTACTATTCATACACATCTAATGAAGCACAAAGCATAAGCAGATATATCTAAATATATCAAAGAACTTAGACAAAGAAGAGATAAACACATCAAATCAAATCACAGAGCATAACACATAGATTTACGTGGTTCACCCCCACCCTAGGGCCACATTCACCATCTCTTCTTCTTTATTATCATCGACCAATAGGTTCCAAGAACATATTCGTAGAAACCCTTACTCCGCACATGAAAGAATATTTGTGCATATCGCTAGATCCTTCTTTATTTCCTTTCATCACAAATCCTTCTATATAGTCACATAGGTACTTGCACTAAGCTTTGCAAGTCTACACAGAATGCGCAAAAATATCAATCACACAGATCCCTTCTTGGAACTTAACCTATATCACATAGATACAATACAATACACTACTATATGCCTAGACGTCTATTTATACATTTACAAAAGTGGGCCTAAGCATGGGTGAACCCACAGGTTGACATCCCTTTCCCATTACATATTCCCAAAACCCAAAATGGGCTCAAAAGTGGGTCGAGATATCGTGATCTCTACTTTGTCTGGCGTTCCATATTCGACAGGTTGTAGAAGTCCAAAAAATGGTCAAATGTGACCAAGTGTTCCCAAAACTTGGTCAAGGGCCAACAGGCCCCCAATACTCACCTGTGGCTTGTCCCAAGTCACTCTGGTTGAAGTAATTCCACCTCGAATTACTCAATCTTGGCTCGAGATGCTTTGAACTGCTGCAATTCTACGACCTCTTGCTTGGTGAACTCCTAGATGAGTGCATCATTGACTGTTCCTTCTAAGCGATGTTCTACTACACTCACAACCTATTCAAGTTCTACTCCTTGGTTTTCAACTTCAGTGAATATTTTGTGTGCCTTCTCTTGCACTGGTTGAATTCATTGAGAGACTTCCATCACTTTACTTTGAATCCTATGGATATGTTTTTGGTTCGTGCGCTACTCTGGAAACCTCTTCATTCTTTCAACTGGTGACAAGGCCTTCAACTGCACTTGTAACATATCTGCATGTTGCTTTGCTTCTTGGAGTTGTGACTCCAATGCCCGCAACTCTGGATTTTCCATGAAGGTCTCATATGTTTGAGAACTCCTAGAAGTCAACTTCTTTCATTCCAATTCAAGGGCTTTCAATTTGCCAACTGCGCTGTGGGAATTTGCCTCTCTTAGGTCTCTTATATCTTGAGGGGTCTCGAGCACAGTACAAAGTTCCATATCTACAATGTGCTACTGAAGCTGTTGGATCACTCCTTCCAGTTGTGCCACCTGTTGTGGAATTCGTTCTTCTGTCTGGACTTTGATGACTGCCATAGAGAGCAATGCTTTGTTGACCAGTTCCTTTATCTCGAGTTTCTTTTCGAGCAACTGCTACTTGTATTATTGTACTACTGCTTTCTCTTTGTCCCATTGTACTTGAAGAGAAAGTTTTTCTTGTTCGGCAACACTGCGCTGCTCGACAATTACTCCCTGTACCTGTGTCAAAGCCTGGGTGGCTTGCGCTATGTCTTCTTGAGCTCATCAAAGGTGATCTTTGACCATATCAACAATCTAGTGGAGTTGAACTGGCTCATATCTCGGTTCTATTGTTCCTGTTGTCAAAGGCATAGTGGAGACTACGTGACTAGACTAGAGTTCTTGCTGCACTCCTTGGAGTTCAATATCGATACAATTATACATCTTCTCCTGCTTTACCTCCTGCTTCTCTAATATCTCCGGTGAAGCATCGTTCACAGCTGCAATGATGAAATTAAAATCATCCAATGTGAGGTTAGTCCACGTCTTGGTTACAGGGGTTCTAGATTTCTTCCAGGAGGAATATTTCGGAGGAAAAACCTTCCTCTTCTTCGATGAGTCCTCTTCATCCCTAGGTAGTGGTACTTTGCCATTATGTTGTTCAATTTATGTGCCTTCTATTTCTTCTCCATCATCCCCTTCGTCTGGTGTGATAGAATCAGTCCTTACATATGCACTATCTATATCATGAACCTCTTCAGGATTCTTCATATTGATAGGTTTAGGTGTATCCTACGCAACTTTCGGGCTATCTACATCAAACAACTCTGCAGGGTTGGTTGGAATGAGAAGGTTTGCCGACTAGTCCTTTGTCATCTCTTCAATCTCTTCCTCAGTCAACTTGTAATATGAATGCAACTATTTCTTGTGCTCATCAATGCACATTGTTATATAAATAAAGTGGTGGTCCACGTTGAACTTCATTAAGGGTTGAAACCTATGGAGGGTGTTCGGGGTCATCTAAGGCTTGGACTGGATGGCTTGCTTCAACTGTTTGTAGTAGGTATGGAATATGGAATTGGATTTCCATTCCTTGTTCATATCATTAGAGTACCATAAGGTGTTGAACTTCGTAGCCAAAGATTCAAAGGGCTCTATGTCCGGGAGGGTCTCACCTTTCAGCATCTCCCATGTGATGAAAGCGATCAATATGAGAATCCAACTGAGGTGGAACTCATACCCTTGGTCTTGTGCTTCCCTACAGTCCAGTTCCAGTTGGTTTACAAGGTATTGTGCCCAATTCATCTATATTCCTTTGGTGCACTTCCCTGTGAGATCAAATATGAATCTAGTTACTTGGGTCGGTCGGTTCTTGTGAACTAACATGCCTACAATTAGCTGACATGCAATTCACACTACGTCGCTCTGGATAGTGGCTACCTTGTAGCCTCGCGTGCCCTTCTCTACATCTTCATAACTTTCTTTGATTTTCTGCGGTAATGCTCAATCTGAGGTATTTCCAGGGTAAAATTCATGTGGGTCAAGGCTCTACATGCTCAGCCCTATGATCTGAATGATCAAGGTCGCATCCATTGTATGTGATGGTTCAACCATAAGTATCCTCTGTGGTAGCAGGACAACAATAAATTTACACATGCATTCACCTCCTAATGCTTGCCGAAGTGGGGGATCTTCATCACATTGAGCAGTGTGGAATGCACGAGGTTTTGGGTCCATGACTGCAAGATAATCTTTGAATTCTTTCTTTTAGTTCTAGTCAGATACTTGCGTGGGCAAGCATGCTATAAGCCTTCCTGTCACCAAGGTTGAAGTCACTGAACTTCAATGTTGCAAGCTTATCCTGGTCGACTCGAACTACGCGTATCCCTTTCGAAAGGTACGTCGTGACCAAATCATAGTCAAATTCTCTGGGCACATTGTCCTAGTTGATGGTGCCGCTTAGAGGGGGTAGGTAGGTAGGTACGTAGAATGCTTAGAATCATATTGGCATTCGCGATATCGTCTCTATGTTTAGTACGCTTCTCATCGACCTATCGGGATGGTCTGACTTGAGTAGTGGATGGAGAGGCTGCTAGTCCTCTCGTCGATGATGCTTGAACACCTATGGATACTCCTCTTTTCGACATGACTCTCTCAGTCATTAAATCAAGAAAAATTTCTGTTACGGATTCTTCAACTGCAGTGAGCACGTCGGACATACACGCTTGAGATAAATTATCGGGGTCACAATGATATTAAACATTTCACAGGAATGAACAACAAGGGTGTGATGATCACTGTATACACTTTCTAGTCTGTCGGCTTCAAATTAATAGTTGGAAAAAGTGTTCTTCAAGCATGGCGCGACGAGATATATAGGTGATCTTAGCAACAGTTTGCTTTGCAACGGGTATGAGCCTCATTAATTTTTGTTATGTCCATAATGGCATGGTCCAATGGTCTAGTGGATAACCATCAATGCTTTTCGACATGTTCAAAGCGGCAGTCGAATGGATATATCGGCCTCTAACGGCTATATTGCTTTACCTCGGTGAAGTGGCCTATGTCACTAATCTGATATCTTGGTGAAGTTCAAATTCTGCAATTTTTCCTTCTATGAGGCTCCCCTTGGAATATTTTGTAGCCTTTCAATCTTAGCTCTCTTTTTACTTAGATTCCTAGCCTTCTTTTCAGTGAGCTTCATCTCGGTGATTCTCTTCCCATTCTGATTCTTATTTTCTTTGGACATAGTCACTTCGCACTGTTGAGATTCTCTCCTAAGACTCAAGGATAATACTTCTTCTATATCTGAGACAGATACTTCAATCTTTTTTGATTCCTCTAATTCTCTTGCGGCTTTGACATTTGGGATTCTATTGTTAGGTAGCTTCGATTTGTTCTCCTATTATTCAAGCAACTGCGCGATCCTTCTAGTCATGAAATCTTTTAAATATTGTCTCTGTTATTCTAAAACCTCTTCTTTTTCCTTCTTTTTGGCTTGATCTCTTTCAATCCAAGGTTTTCCAAGTAACATAGTAAACGGGGTGTTGTCCTCGATAAATTTGATAATCTCAAGATATCTGAGTGAGCCTCCCACATAGGTTTACCATTTTCCCTATGAATAACCCTATTCCTCTTAATGAAGGAATCATAACAGGCCTCCCTATGATTTCCCAAGTTCTCTCTGTCATAATATTCATCTGTATTTCTTCAACCAGGACACAGTCAATGTTGAAGTCTGCTATTCTTGCCTCGATGCATTCATTTTCTTTAAAGATCTCTGATAGCCTAACATGTCAGTGATCATTCAAGGTGTCTTTCATCTGTATCAATACCTTCTCCGATTCCTTCTGGGGTTCTACTATTTCTGGATCTGCCTTAGGGTTTTCTTCATTTAGATTCATTCTTTCAATCTTAGCAATCATTCTAGGACAATCCAATACTTCATGGTCCATAGCTTTGCAATAGAGACAACTAGGTCTTCCACCAGGGAATTCCTTAACTAGATGGCCTGGTTTTTTGCAACTGTAACATAGGGATAATCCTCTCTTTCTTTTAAATGATCTCCATCCTCTTTTGTACTACGCACTAGGATTGTGGTAGATAACTTGCAAAAAAATCTTTCTAGGATCATGCATCCATTTGTTTGTCCAAACACTTTTTCTATGCATAGGTATAACATATCTATCATTATGCTTATCAGATTTATTCATATCAAACTTTCTTCCATCTATTAATGCCCTAGTTTTCAAGTTAGGACAGAATCTACCAAACATAACTAGATCCATGTTTTTAGAAACAAAAATTTCCACTTATCTTACTTCTACAGCGTACAAAACTTCCAGATCTAAAACCTTTTAACTATTATTACCTTTATCAGAGCACTGAGCTTATAGATCTTACCTCTTTACTGCAGATCTGACCTCTTTTCTTTAGAAACTTCCACTTTTACTTTTCTTATAGCACAAAGCGTTCAGATATTGCTTCTTTTCTTCAAATCTGGCCTTCTTTCTTTAGCACAGAGCTTTTCAGATCAAGTGGAATACTGTGCACTAGGGAATAGATCCACGCACAGAGCTTCCATAGTTTCAGGATGAATCTTTGCACAAAGATTCTTCTTCCTTAGTTCTCAACAATCACAGTTTCAAGTCCCAACAATAGAACCATTTGTTGGCATAGAGGTAGACCAAGGGTTCAACTCTAAAAAAATGCACCAACAAAAGCCTAACTACTACCCCTTTCAGCAACACTTGTGAAGCAGATGAAGTCTCACCTGAGGTAGAAGCAGGGCTGGTTGTAGGACTTAAGTGTTTGCAACCTAATTTGGGACACAGATCTATGATTATATCACTTACAGAGAACTTAACATCGATCATTCATCAATATTCGATCCTTATTATACTTCGCAAATTGCACAGAGCATCACAGAATTCACTTAGATCTAAGGTATCTTAGTACTTAGCAACAGTAAAACAGATCAGATCTAGTAGATTAACACTAAGAATATTCATACATATCAGATCTACTATTCATACACATCTAATGAAGCACAAAGCATAAGTATATCTATCTAAATATATCAAATTACTTAGCCAAAGAAAAGATAAACACATCAAGTCAAAGAACAGAGCATAACACATAGATTTACCTAGTTCACCCCCACCTTGGGGCTATTTCCACCAACTCTTCTTCTTTATTATCGTCGGCCAATCGGTTACAAGAATAGAGTTGTATAAACCCTTACTTCGCATAGGACAAAATATCTATGCAACTTGCTAGATCCTTCTTCCTTTCCTTTCAGCACAAAGCCTTTTATATCTTCACATAGGGACTTGCACTAAGCTCTTCAAGTCTACACAGAATGTGCAAAACTCTTCATCACATATATCCCTTCTTGGCACTTATCCTATATCACATACATACAATACAATACAATACAATACTAGATGCCTAGACGTCTATTTATACATTTACAAAAGTGGGCATAAACGTGGGTGAACCCATGAGTTAACATCCCTTTCCCATTACATATTCCCAAAACCCAAAATGGGCCCAAAAGTGGGTCGAGATCCCATGATCTTTGCTTCGTTTGGCGCTCCATATTTGACAATCTATCAAAGTCCCAAAAATGGTCAAATATGAACAAGTGTTCCCAAAACTTGGTCAAGGGCCAACAGTATCAAAGCTTTCATATCCCTTGTTTTTTGAAATACATTTTGTACCCAAACGATCTGTGATCTACATTTTGAAAATTGGACTCCCTGAGCTCTTAAGTACCTCATCTCTCCTATATTGAGTCTGACTGATCGCATTACAACACTTATCCATTTCTCAACCTTCTACAACAATGGGTTCCCGGGTTGGAAGGTTCACAAAAGTCCCAAATATTATTTTTCTCTCATTCACCCCCGCCACCTTCGCATTTTTCCCAATACGCATTTAGTATGGTTTAATGCTAATAAATCATCATGAAGGTCCCATAAAGATTTTCATTAATAGGTGAAGGGCTCGAGGATATTTCTTATTAAACCGCATTAAAGAATGATTTGTGGAAGTTTATATTATATATTTCAAGCGCTAATTTCAAATATTTTCTAGATCAAAAGAATGCTCCCGTAAACTTTTGGCAGTAGCAGCTTGAGAGTAGATCTGTGGAAATACTTTGAACATTTTTGGATGAGAGGACCATAACTTTTAGTTGTAAAGATCATACTCTTATTATTCATCCTCTTCTGCTCAGAAGGAAGTAATTTGGACGTATGGAATTGCTCGTGCAGGTTGTTTTCCTAAAGTTTTTTACTGTAAGGAGCTATTATCCTAGTGCACTGAGAAGTATATACCAAGTCAGTGGATGATTGAAATCCAAGACCATTCTCTCATCTCTCTTTCACCTCAAGTGTTCCATAAAATGATGAAACTCCTAGAACCAACACTCACCTTCAAAGGTGAAGATTGTGGGGACTTCCTGAAAAATATTGGCAATGACCTCGATCTCTTACTTGAATTTTTGGAGAATCCTATGGCAATTCCTAAAGATATTACCAGATTGCAGGTCATCTTGTTAAAAAACCCATTTCTGGAAATTTCTTGGTTATTTACCAGAGTTATGAGTCAAGAAAATACTATCAGCATTTCCTGTATGATTCTTTACATCTTATATTTTACTATCAAGGATCAAGTCATTTTCAATTGGTGGAAGTTGATTTCCATTGAAATCTCTTCCCAATTCTCTCAGTATAAAAAGGATAATAAATTGTTTATGTCTTCTTATTTGGTTTTCGTGATAGCGCATTGTTGTCAGTTTCCTAAATTGTCTATATGCAAGAAAGTGAATTGCGAATTTGACCTTGTGACCTTTTCGTACCAAGCATTATGGAGGAAAAAATATTCCCTACATTTTTATGAGATTTTCAACGACTTTGTCATAGTTATTAAAGATTTGTTGTTTGGAAGAGAAATCCCAAGAATATTTGTTGATGCTAGTAAATTCCTAGATAGAAAGGGGACTTTGGAGCAAATGGAGAATTACAATGTCATAAGGATTTTTGGTTCCAAGGAAAATCCTTTCTTTCTTCCATCCCATATATCCGATAGAATGTTTTTTATAGAAGTCGCAAAGCAATATAACTTTTGGCTGCACTTTTTTCATGAAAAACAAAAAAAAAAAAATCATTCCTTTGCCTTGGAAAGTTGGGGATTTTGTATTCAGAAGTATGAACAAAATTGATGAATTTCCAAAACCACTTCCACAACTTGAATCTCAAGTATGATGAAAATATCAGATGATTTGAACCTAACATAATATTTTTGGACCATATGTTAACAGTGGGTTTTAGCAATTCATTTATCCACATTGTTCTAGGAGAAGAAGAAGATAATCACCTGAGAAATCCTACCCACACTATTGGTGACTTATATATGGTACTTAGCACAAATGAATTGTACAAACAAAGAGGAAAAGGTCTCAGTGAGAAGAGTGCTCAATCCCCAATTGTTAATCCTAATACTAAAACACCTCAAAGTAGTGCTCCAGTGGCCCACCAATCTCAAAAAGTAATCAACAGTAGTTCAGGCAGAGGAGGAGATAAGAACCCCCCTCTAGGAAAATTTGAAATCTCACATAAACTTCCTCTGAAGAAGAAGAGGAAGAATATTGTACAAGAGGAAGAAGAGCATCGCATTAAAAGTGACATCAATAGCTTCTCCATCCAAAATATGGAGCTTGAGGATAACATTGAGAAAATGTTTCCTAACATTGATCAGTCAGGAAGCGCAACTCACTAGAATCAGTCGTTGGAAATTGTTGAGAATGAGATCTTTGATGAAGAAGAATAATTTGTATTTCAGAGCATTGTCTTTGACAATGAATCTAAAAAATTAATTATTAAGAAGAGTGACATGAAGAATAAAAAAGAGAAATATCATTCATAGGTTAACCTAAGAAATATGCGGCCTTCCCAAATTTCTATAATTCATAAAGAAAATGGTGATGCATTTGAAGATTCCATTGGTGGTCTTGAAGCGAAAAATATAAAGTTAAAGGAAAGGATTAAGGAATTGGAAGAGACTTTGATGCCTCTTCCACTCCTTTCCATCCCTTTGGAAATTGTCGAACCCGCCATGCCCACATCCAAAATAAAAGGATCCTCAAGCGTACTCACATCAACCAAGAACTATGTGGAGAATAATATCAAGAAAATAATGGCATTAATTACAAAATCTTGGGAAATTTCAAAGAGAATGATTTATTTTGGCTCGAGAGTGCATGCCTTCCTTGAATATCTACAGGCTGACCTAAAAAATGAAGCAGTTTTCTACCTTGATTTCATATTACCCTTTGGTAATAAAGTTACCAATAGTTCATACCTAAAGAGAAGAGAGGAGGACCTTCTCTCTCCAAGTCGGATCAAGCAGTTGAATGCCTGCTAGAAAGAGAAAATAAAGAACTTGAACAACATTGTCCAGGCGTGCAGCCAAGCCATAACAAGGAGAGAAGAGCTATTCAAAAGGCTCACATATGTGGACCTATCCAGAAGCACTAACAAAGTCCAAGATCCCAAGTTGATACTCAACTCGTTGCTCCTAACAAAACAACAGTTAAATGAGCAAGTTGATATTTTTAAAGGAATGTCAATTAAAAAAAATTATGGCATAATTGTATATGATGAGAAGGCCATAGATAACTGGCTAGTGGATTACTCCATAAAAAATCAAGATATTGAAGAAGTATTACAAGGAATTTCCATTGATCTCTGAGACTTGGAGGGTGAGCTATTCAATATTAAAATCTAGCATGAAATCAATGTGGCGCCTATGAAAAGTTACATCGAAGAATGGTTCAAGAAGGATATCGATAAACTGGAAAATAAAGGGAAAGAAGTGGTTGAGATGGTTCCTATAACCATTGATGAAAATGATAAAAGGACATCAGTGAGAAAATGAACAGAGGAGAAACCATCATAATAAGTTTATGTTGATCACATCCTTCTTTTATTTATCAAGTCCTTCTTCTAGTTATTCCACCTATTTCACTAGAAAGGTTTAACCGAAGATTGATAACTCCTTTCTTCTTCTTACCAGGTCTTGTTGATCCTTCTAGCGCCCACCGTCTTCTTTATAAAATATTATTTCTTGTATTTATTTTCTTTATGGTATTTGGAAGCCCCAATCCCAATCTTTAAGACAAACACATTTACAATTTCGAGAATATGTAACAAACTATATATTTTTTGGAAATTTCAAGAGAACTACTTCGGGAACAATCTTGACTGTGCTTTCTAAGCCTTTTTTCAGAATATAAAGTATTTGAGGTTGATCTATCATTATCTTTATTTGAGCCTTCCATGTATCCACTTTGTTAAAGTTCTCTTGTGCATGCAAATCATCTTATTTTTATTTTTATGTGATTAGAAATTATCTTAAACTATGATGGATGTGAAGAAATTTTGCTTATTTGGTTTAAATGCGTGAATGTGTTCGATTCCTGGTCCTTTCTCAGGAACTTTCCTTTAGAATAAAACAAAAACATTTTTCCTTTTATTTTATTGTAATATTTTTGTTTCTTTAAATTACCACAACAGACTTCTATCAAGTCCCATATTTTGAATATTTAAAAATCTCAAGGAAATCTAAAGAGGAGTACAACCTCTATAAAATCGCAGGGGGATTTACATCCTCGTGAGATTGTCGTTTTGATCCTAACGGATTCAAGAGTCAACAAGTTGCAAAAATTGTGACTCTTCTAGGAGGCATTACAGTTGTTGTTGGTTCTCTCTCCACCTCACACCATGTCCTTCCCTCCCTGCGTAGTGTGTGCTCAACCAAAAATTTTATGATCCCTTGATGTGAGAGAGATTTTCTCGGGTGGATGCATTAGAGGTAATTTTGGGATAAAATGGGCCTTATAAGAAAAAATACGGTTGATGAGTTGGGAATTCAATAACCAATAGAATTTCAAAATTTTGGGTCAAACATAATGGTTGAGTTGTACATCTAAAAGTCAAAGAAGCTTATTTGTCATATTTTCATTTGACAATAGTTAACCACACATAAACCACACCTTGAAGAAGATCTTGGTGAGATCATCCTTGATATGATAAATATTCTTGAGACACTAAAAATATAATATTTTATAATACCACAACATCTAGATATTAAAAAAAATATTTAATAAACACTAAATATTTAATATTTTAAAATACCACTACCTCCACATATTAAAAAAAAAATCCATAATAATTACTTCATAGTGGGTCATTTTGGAATGTGAAATTATTTTATATTATTAATCTAAGAGAAGAAATAATATTTTGATTTAAGGAAAAAAAAAAGGTATGTATTTTGAAGCAATGAGAATTGGAATACTATATATTTAAAATATAATTAAAATTACTTTTTAATTGGAAGGAGTTAAAAAGTGGACAAAGTCAACTTTTTGTCTAATATTTTTTCAATGGTAGTCATTTTTAAATGTGTTAAAATCATCGAGGAAAAGTATCATGACTTCCAACAAAATTATTGTCCACTTATTAAAGTTATTCTTTAATTACTAGCTAAGAGATAAAAACAATATAATATTAAAAATTATATAAAAATATACTAAAAAATGTAATTTTTTATCTCATTATCAAAATATAACAAAACAAAAAATCGAATAACATTGTTGTAAGTATACTAGCACAGTCGCTAAATTGTTGTTGGTGAACATCGAAAGGCTTAAGGCTGGTAAGATGGTCACACAGTAATTTCTTAATCAAATTAAGTAAATGTTAAAAAATGTTAATTTTTAAAAGCTTTCGTTAACCTGTTTACTTTTTAACATTTAATTAATATGATTAAGAAATGATTGTGTGACCATCTAATTGCTAGCCATAAGCCTTTTCTTTGGTGGTTTCATATTCTTCGTTTCGTCTTACCAGCCTCACCAACAATGATCTAATTGCCAGCCATAAGCATTTTCTTCATTGGTTTCATATTCTTCGTTTCATCTTACCAGCCTCACCAACAACGATTTAACTATTATGCTAGTATATATATTGTTATACTAATATAAAAATTTTATAACATATAAAATAAAAATAAAACTCCATATTACCCCAATCTTATATATAAATTTATAGATTTTATAATATGTAAAATAAAATTAAAAAAACTCCAAATTACCCAAACCCTAATTCACATGACATGACACCATCAATAATAACAACAAACACAACATAATAACTCAAATTTAGACATTGACTTTTAAGTCAAATTGTTAAGCACATAGCAACAAAATATGTGTCGCACATCATATGATAATCCCATAATATAAACGTAGTATGGTATTACTTAAATTAAACCTATCATATTCTAAATTGATGTGTTTAATTACTTAAAGTAATCATATCTATATTTTTCCCAGCACAAATAAGGTTTTTCCTCGTAACAGTGTTTGTTACGACTCCATTGCTAGTTGTTTTAGTGTTTTAAATGGACAAATATAAACTACACAGATATATACGCAAACACTTTAAGTAAACCATTCACCTCAACATTGAAAGCTAATTGATGGCCAAATACATGTTGAAATTTGAATTGAATTGCATTGTTCCAGAAGGATTTCCAAACCGGTTAGGTAGAAAATGAGAATTTAATAAAACAAAAAACCTAAACCTTAACAAGCGACAAATCCAAATTAGAGACACAACGAAATAAAATATTCTAATTTGGAGAGGACAACATTCCGAAATTAATATTACAGTACATGCTTTATTTATACAAAACATAATGCATATTGGCTGACAATATTGAAGTAATTGTAAATCTTATCTATTATTATAAATCATAAGCTAAATCCATGATAATATTTTCATGCAAGAAATCTAAATCCATGATAATTTCCTCATGCATTGGAGTTCAGATCGTGCATAATAGAATAGATCCATTGGTAGTGTAAGGAGGTGGCCAAATAAGTTTGCGCTGAATCCAGAAGCCAAAGCATTATGATAACGTGTGAAGATGAAAATGGAACCTGAGGCATTATGAAAAATTACAAATGAGAATTAGACTTCAGATCTCGCAAATGGAATAGCTCTGTTAATAATGTAACTAGGTGCCCAGATTTTGCTTTGAATATAATAGATCTATTAGTAGTGTAACTAGGTGCCTAGATAGGTTTTTTTTTAATCCAAAACTCCACCCATTATGATAATGAATGAACCTTGTGCATTATCAAAAATTACAAACACCCATCAAAACTATAGAAAAACAAAAATTGAAATAGTATGGAAGATAATAATAAATAGAAAAAATGAAAAACTTAATTCAAACTATAGGAAAACAAAAATTCAAACTACAGAAGATAAGGGCTCGAGCTTAGGTTCAGGCTCATAGAAGAGTTTAGGGCTAGATATTTTAACTATGGGGAGGGAATGATATATGCATGAAAAATACAAGTAATCATATGGTAGAGGAAGTGTGCAGCAACAATAGATTGGTCGACCACATGCCAGGAAACCATAAAAAAACACAAACATGAAACGCCAAATGTCCGCCAACAGAAACATGAAACGCCAAGATAAACATGGCATTCGGCATTACCACAACTCGTGTTATGAAACTGAAACCTGTAAATTAAACCACACAATGTTCAAACGATTGCACTCCACTTTTATCTAACAATTATGTGCCAATACCTTAATCTTTTCTATTCACGTAGATGTGGAAATAAGTTAGTGAACACAGTAATTCTTAAACAGGATTAGGTAAATGTAAAAATGTAAATATTTAAACAGATGTTTTTATAATAGCCCGAAAGTTAATGGTTGAAATTAGAGCCATTCATTTATTGTGACGACTAAGAATATTCTAGGCATATTTAATCTTGTCCATAGAAAACGTATTAAGAACTAAAAACATATTAAATGTGCCCATTATCAATAGGTGTACACCTTTCGCCGTAATTACCATTACAATCTAATAAATTGCAATAAGTATATTATGGTTACAATGCAATAAAAAGGGAAAAACATACATTAAAGATTAAAGATTGAGTTTTAACAAAACATAAATAAATAAATAACGAAAAATTATTAAATCAAATTTTAGTAAAAATTAAACAATATTATTAGTACTTAATTTAATATAAATAAACATATGAAAAAAAATAATTTTTGTCATTTTTTTATAGGAAAATGATAAAACCATTCAAATTAAATATAATAAGAAAGAAGAATGGTCAAATTAAATTTATTTTATATGTGAGTGTAAAGCTAGGTTTATATGGTAATTACAAACAAATTCAAAAAATTAGAATAAATTTAGCTATAGAATAACTAAAATTTAGTTATAGTTAAAAAATATTTTAATAAGACAAGTTTTGATTATGACTATAAAAAATTGTTTCATTGTTTCATTATAATCATTTAGAATAACTAAAATTTGATTATAGTTAAAAAAATATTTTTAAAAGGTAAGTTTTTAGTATGATTATAAAAAATGGTTTCATTATAATGATATGTTTATATAGTGAGATATTATATGTGTGGTAATTTTATAATAATAATTGTCAATTGGGTTTAGCTTGAGTGGTTTGTGTTGAGGGGTGTTTTCCCCCCCACCCAAGTTCAATTCTCGCAAGTGACATGTTTGGCTCTTAAATGAGCATGCTATAGAAAATCCCTAGCTTATTTAAAATTTAAAATTCTCATTATTATTTTTAACTCTCACCTSTTAACTCTATATTAACCCAACTTACATTGAAAACATCATTAATGGATAAATATAGATAAACCTTCACTAGATACACCTCTAACTTAGTGTGATGTAGCATATAGTTTAATTATTTTATATTTTCCTTAGGAGGCTCATTTTAGGCCAAAATATTCTCTAATGAATTTTTGTGCATGTGCATTCATGGTCTGTAGTGTGCTCCAGAGGAAAAATAGCATGTTAACTAGTTTTCCATGATGCAGGTGGTCTAGTAGGTGAATTTGATATAGGTATACAACCTCGTAGAATCCTTCATAGATGATGTACTATTACACTACCATGGCAACATCTTGCCACAAACTCGGTAATGAGTTTTTGTCAAATCCTGACCTTTCTTGAACAAGGCTTCTCCTAGCTCGAGGAACTACTCAAGGATTTCATACTTTGGCCTCCATCGACAATACCATCACTCTCGTGTCCAAGGAAGCTTGGTCACCTCAACTATCACTTTCTATGTCACTTGCACCACCTTTTCTTCCACTCTAATCCTAATTTATCTTAAATTGTTGTTGAATTCGAATGACACATTTTTGGCATACCCTCATAGCTTATTTAAGTACTCCATCCATCCTCCTTGCTTAAAAATCCCACCCATATTCTCATATGCCTTCAAAAATAGTGTCTTTGTAGGTTCCTTGCAGCTCAGTGAGACCCCCATTCTTCCTAACCATAGCTTAAGCAAATTGTGGTTGTAAAAAAAATTGAATAGTCTGGACGATGGAGATTTAAAAAAATATGGAAAGGAATGATGGTGTGATAGGGTAATTATGTAATGAGTTGGGTGATTATGAGTGTGTGATTGGGCAATGAGCGATGCAATCAGATCATGAAATTCCAATCAATACCTATTCATTACACAATTTTGGTAGACATACCTTCTTACTTACCATACGTGGTCATGATGGCTTGTACCTTCATCATGTTGGTGTATTGGTCTTATAGGACAACTAGGATCCAGCTTGACATCTAGAGTTGCAACACCATTCAAAGTTGTGGCAATAAAGTTCTCGAGTTGTAGTAGCATTGAGATGTGTAGAAATGTGCATAGTTGTGGTAATGTTTTGAGTTGCAGGAATGTGTAGAGTCATAGCAACAATGCCTGGATTTGTAGCAATTTTCCAGAGTGGCAGCATTGTGCAAAGTTGTGACAACGTTCCAAAGTTGCAGAAACAATTCTCCAGAGTAGCAACAACATTTTGGCCAGGAATGTGTCTTGGTATGGTGTCTCAGGAGAAATTTTCCTTGCCTGAAATAGTTGTTGGCACTTCAACAGTGGATTTGCAGCGTCAACATTCATAGTTGCAACAACAACATTACAAAGTTGTAGAAAAACCATTCTAGAGTTACAACAACAACATTCCCCTCCATTGCATGTCCTGAAAATATTTTATTAGTAAAAATTTATGATCATAAGGATCCTAACATAACCATCACAAAATTGTGAAGTTCCCTTATTCTCTCTATCTCTCTTCTTTTAAACATGTCATGCAAAAGAAAAGGATGATTTTCACAAAACATTCCCCCGAGCATGCCTTTAAGTGTGTTCATACATGGGTTTCTCTTCTTTATTTATTTTTTATTTTTTTAAGAGGGAATGAATCATTCAGTAGGGGTTCCCCCCTTGTTAATAATATCCATATCATTTTTGGTCCATCCACTAGTGATCCTCTTCAAAAAGCCTTCATTTTCTATGATATAATCAAAGCATGTGTCCATTTTCCATTAGAGGAGTTCTTTCCCCATGAATGTTATGAAGTTTTTTGGCTTCGTTGTCATATATAGTATCAATCTCATAAGGATCGAGCCATCAAGTGCGGAAATTTCCTTTCAAATACTTGAACTTGGAGTCAAATAAAAAGGCCTAGTTTATGTGGATTTGCAGGTAACATTGTAAGGGCCACGAGATTAGGGAACCACAAATCTAGGGTTATAATGATAGTGCTAAAACACTTAGGAGTTCTCTTCAATCACAAGCATAGGTGTTAAGCCCTAATATTGGCTCATTACCCCTTAATTGGGACATATTAGATTAGTAATGCTATTTTATTTATGTCGTCTTTAGGCCATTAGTTGTAATTTAGATTAGTAATGTTATTTTAATTATGTCAGCTTTAGGCCATTATTTGTAATTATACCTCATATTCTCCTATATATACCAAGGAGACATTTTCATTTTGAATCATCTTGTACTTGAACATTTTAAGTGGAGTAAAAGGAGGTTGCCCCCTCGAAGAGGCTTATTATCTGAAATTATCTCAGTTTCAAGGCATTGAGTACTTTTCCTGAGGTTTTTCCATGCTATATTGATGTTTGGTTCTTAACATATGGAATCAGAGCTCAAGGTCTTGGGGTTTCGCTGCTACATATGAGACACCGTGGAATTTTTGCTATAACTTTTTTTCTACAATGTTTCAAAAGGAACCTCTTGGAGGGTATTTAGCACACGGATCAAGGTACGTTGGGTTCAAAATTCGGCTCCTGAGACCTTATACTTTCGGAGATACAGCCTGTACAATATAGGGTTCTGGAATCATCCTGAAATGAGTCATTGTGGAATTTTCGCTATAAAAAAATTTATGTAACGTTTCAGACCCTACTGACATAAGTAGGGTCATACTGACATGTTAATTTGGGAGGAAGAAACTCGAGGAATGACAAAAATAGGAAGAAATACTATGGAAAAATAAATCCAGAGTGAAATGGCTTCAAGGAGGGGAAAGGAATACAAAATTATCCCATCGGTCCATGGTGCACAGATGCTACATCAATCACATCACAAACTTGAAGATGAATAGGGCAACCCAATATTGGACCATGATGGATTAAAAGATGAGTTGGTAATATGCTATAAATATATTGTATCAGAGTCGCCCATTGACAGAACCCTAGCCATGATTAGAGTAATTCAACATATACCAACCCTCATAACACCTGAACAAAACCAATCCCTAATGAGGCCAATCACGCAGGAATAGGTGGATCAATCTATCAAGGATATTCCCTTGAGAAAGGCACCAGGGCCAGACAGCTTCACAACTAATTTATTTAATCTATGTTGGCCGATGATAAGAGAAGAGGTTTGGAAACATGTGGAGTCCATGACCTTTAGGAAAATCCTCTCTTCTATCAATGCTACTTTCCTCACTCTTATTCCAAAGTAAGAATGAGTCACTCACCCAAACTAATTCAGACCCATTGCACTATGCAATGCCCTCTAAAAAATCATTACTAAAGTTATCTCCCTCCGGCTTAAACTCATCCTCCCTTTCATCATCTTCAAGGATAAATCGAGATATGTGGAGGGGCAAAAAATATTGGACAATTTCATCTTGTTCCACAAAGTGATCCACTCGCTCAAATCCACTTGCACCCTAGGTATGCTCATCAAGATAGATCTCTCAAAAGATTTTGATTTCCTTAGTTGGAATTACATGCACTCCATTCTTGCAACTTTTGTATTTAGCAGGGATTGGATCCTTTGGATTTTGAAACTCACTTCCTCTGCCTTATTTTCTATTCTGGTTAATGGATTACCCTCCCAAACTTTCTCTCCTTCCATAGGCATTCGTCAATGGGAACCTCTTTCCTCCTTTCTATTTTTCATCATGGAAGAATGATTGGATGCTATATCAAAGATTTTATAGAGGATGGATCTCTTCAAGGTATCCCTCTACATGCCTTACATCCTACTACCTCTCATATCCAGTTTGTGTATGATACCTTGTTAATGAACACCCCTACTTCTCAGGAAGCCATTAAACTCAAAAATATCCTCTCTGATTTTATTGAAGCCTCTGACACAACCTTTAATTTGGATAAGTCACATCTATTTTTCTTTAAAACTCCACCTACTATCCAACATCACATCTCTCGAATTTTGGGTAAACCCATAAGCTCCCTTCCATACGACTACCTTGGCATTCCCCTCTTCGGTGTGGCTACTCGAAACATCTCTTGGGATTCCCTTCTCATATCTCTTTGTAACTGGACTTTCAGATCCCTCAAAGTTGCATCTAGATTAGTTATCATCAAATCAGTCCTTCAAGTTATCTCGACCTACCTCTTCTTAGCTCTGGAAGCCCCATAATTTGTCATTAAAACCATTCAAAATATGCAGAGAAACTTTCTCTAAAATGGTCATGATACTAGAAAAAAATGGGCTTTGGTTAGGTGGGATAAAGTTTGTAAGACAAAATCCATTAAAGGACTTGGTCTGAGGGACCCAGGAAAGTTAAACAACATTATGGGCACTAAACTTTGGTGGCATTGGCTCAAGTATCCAATTGAACTTTGGACCAAGATTTGGAAGAAAAAATATGCCCCACGCACCAGCAAGGCACATCTCATCATATTCAATGATCATATCCAAGGCTCTAATATTTGGAATGTATCCTGGCGCAATCACCCTCTCATTCGGGATCACACATTCTGGGAAATTTGGGATGGTCAGCATGCTATGTTTTGGATTGATTCATGGAAATAGTTACCTCCACTTTATTCCTTGGAAAACATGCTCTCCCTCCATAATCATATGCAACATATGGAACCACTCAAGGTAGCGGAACTTTGGTTAAATGTCTCCCATCATCCCCCCTAAAGAACTTGGAAAACTCTTCCTCGTGGCCTCAATATTCCTACAGACCATGACTTGCAACCCTAGCGTACTATTTCTTCCCAGAGGAAAATTTGCATAAAAAATGAATCAAACATTCTCCGATGGGAACACTCCCCCTTGGGTAAGTTCACAATTAAATAAGCCTACATCCTTCAGGATATTTTCCATATCCAACTAAAAGAGAATATCTGGCATATTATATGTAGATCAAAATTGTGTCTGAAGGTCTTAAATTTCCTCTAGTTCTTGGTACAAAATTGAATCCTTACCTGGGAAAATATCAGGAAACATGGATTTATTGGGCCCTCGAATTGTCATATTTTTCAACAAAAGGAAGAGTTAGTAGAGAATGTATTCAATCAATGCTCCATCTATGGGGAGATTTTGGACAAGCTTCTTAGATCATGACAAAAACCAACATATCAAGAGACAACATTATAAAAACCATCGAGAACCAGGGATCTATGGCTTACAATAATCCAATATTGAATAGAATATGGAAGTTACTACTAGGATTCATTATATGGAAGATCTGGAAAGAGTGAAACAAACATATCTTTCACTCCCAAACCTCTTCCCCTTCTTAGATCTGGTCAAATATTTTCGGAAATGTACATGAAACTATTTGTTCTCATCATTAGACCCAGGAAGACCTCTCTTGAAATACCCTAGAAAATATCATCCTCTCAAACTGGAATCTCAACCTACCTTGTACCTCACTCAGTATTACCATTCATCCCACTTCCCTATCCCCCAACCCCTCTTCTTGGAATTTCCCCCCTCTAGTATTTATTAAAATGAACTTTGATGGTTCTTCAAATGGCAATATTGGTCCTATGGGATTTGGAGTAGTCCTTCGGGACAGCACAGGAAAGATCAATTACATTTTAAGAGGGCACTTAGGCCATGAAAGTAATAATTCTACATAAATCCGGAGCCTCATAAGGGGAAACCAATTAGCCACTAGCCTAAATCTAAATCATTTAATCATCAAAGGGGATTCTCAAGTGATTATCTTTCTTGCCACTAAAATCATCAATGGGTCAAATCCTGCCAAAGTCTCCCCAAGTTTGTGCCTTCTTACTACTCTTGAAACCTTACACACTCTTATTTGTTATTCTCTCACCCTCATTCCCTCTCATGTATGATGAGAATAAAATAAGGTGGTTGATAAACTAAATAATGAAGGTGTCTCATCTCAAGCATTGGACATCTTGATTGAGCCCCAACAATTCCTGACACCATCATTGTTGCTTCACTATATGGATATTTCACTCAGGGACTATCCTCCCCCGGATGGGGTGACAACTAGCGAACATGCATGTTGGGAAGTCAATAACCCAATCCACCACCCTTTCACTCAGTCTCTTCCACATGATTAGAATTCACTCGATGAGAATGGTGGTGCACCTACCTCGAAAGAAATCTTTAATGGCACACTCAAAGAGAGGGAAAAATTATACCTAGCCTGGTACGAGTCGAATGAGATTTGTCAAATCGACCTTAATGGAACTCTCCACTATCAATTCAAAAGCTATTATGGAGGTAAGAAATGTAAATTTTCATCTTGTCCTTGTTCTTGTTCAGGTCCAAACTCTGGATTCCCTCTCCCATTCTAGTATTTTTTCCTTTGGGTGTCCTCTCCCCCTCCCAGTTTCCAATATTTCCCCAGCTATCCCAATTCCATGAGAAAGGAGAAATATAAATCAATGGTTGGACTATTACAACTTTCTTTCTCGACACCATCGTCCATGCCCCTCCTCTACACCAATTTTACCTCCCATCTCTAATGTTCACCCTGTTGGTCCTTCATTGGATAATTAACCCTTCTCTGTTCAAAATTGGTTGGACGATGATAAATCCATGGATTATGTTGAGAAATAGTTCCCTTGGGCACCTCCTCAGGAACCTTTGGACTCCTTCCTTTTCTTAGCCTCTGATATACTGATTTCTCCCCACACTTTTGGACGACATTCTCTGGAAGGAAATTTCTCTCTAGAAAGGAAAAATTTCCTCTTCGAATAAGCGATATCTAATAATGGGAAAGACAAGGAGGCTCAAATAGTGAATGAGTCTCAGAAAATTTCATATTTAGTATCGGAGACACCTAACATTTTTCGTTTCTCAAAGGAGCATCTGTGACTTATCTTAGAAATGAGATGGGATGTAGCAAATCAGTTGCACTGCCAATCTATTCATTGTCGTCGCCTAGATTCTATGTTTGAATCCCTTTCAAGTGAACCTATCAAATGAATATGCACAACCTACTACCAACCTTATGTGTTTTCTCCTCAACCTCCTAATGGAGACGACAATCCTTGTTCACCCACATTTTAATTTTTTTTTCTGTTATTATGAATCTATGTTCATAACATCCATGACTTTAGATATGTTGTTGCATAGTTTTTGATTTACACTTTTTATCAAACTTCAACAAAAACTTGGAATTCATCCACCTGTTCTGGTTTCTATATGTATGGAATAACATGTGGCTATTTTTTCCTTGTATATCGGTTTGCATGATTTAAGGAAATACAACTTTTTTATTTACAAAAAAGAAAACAAGGCTCGCCTCCAATTTTAAATTTCTTCTTCTTAATGAACCTGTTGTGTAACCAAGTTCTTTGATGTTGTATTACAACTGTGTGGTGCAACGATTCCTGGTGAATTTCATCTAGTTCACTTATCTGGAGGAGTCTCTTCTTCTCAACTTCAAATAAATCCATTCCAAGTTGTACAGTTGTTCTAAGTGTCTGCATATTTTTTTCAATCAGTAATAGTACTCTCTTTCCATAAAATAATTCATATGGGTTGTATACAATAGTAGTCATCCATGTTTTTTGGTAGGCCCATAGATATTCAGGGAGTCTGCCAGCCCAGTTCTTAAGGTGTAGTCTGATAGTCTTGGTGATGATAGCCTCAATAGTTTTGTTTGTCCCTTCTACTTGCCCATTGGCCTACAAGTGATATGGTGTAGTAACCTTTTTTTTTATCTTATATATATCCATCAAGTATTTAATGAGCCTTGAAGTGAATTAAGTCCCTCCATTAGTAAATATTTCCTGAGGTATCCCAAACCTAGTGAATATTTCTTCATGAAGAAATCCTACTACTTCTTGATCTATCATGGTCGGGAGTGCCTTGGATTCCATCCACTTTGTGACATAATCTGTGCATACTAGGATGTAGGGGTTATGGTGGGAAGGAGGATTTATTGGTCCCACAAAATCTAAGTCCCATTTTTCAAAGGGTTCCAATACCAACTATGGTACAGTGGCATCTCATGTGATTGCCTCGGTCTTCACATGCACTGGAAACTATCACACCACTTTATATATTCATTAGTGTCCTTGAAGATAGTGGGACAATAGCACCCTTGATGAAGTACCTCGTACCCATTCCTATATTCTACAAAGTGGAACCCACATGGACCATCATGGAAATATTTCAATATCTTATAGATCTCATCTTCTCACACACATCTCCTAATGATGATATCCAATCCTCTGTAGAAGAGAAAATCGTCATCCATGAGAATACCCAGCTTTGTTTGATGATATTTTGTCACTCCTTTGGATGTAAAATATGTGGAAGTTTACCTATATCCAAGTAATTAGAAATATTTGTGAACTAAGGAGACTTAGTAGAAACCACAAATAGGTTCTCATTAAGGAAATAATATTCTACAAGAAGCTCATTTTCATTAGATGTGAATCTTGAAATATAATCAGCCACTACATTATCCTTCCCTGGTTTATTCAAGATGGTTATATCATATTCCTTTAATAACAATAACCACCTAGTTACCCTGCCATTAGTAATAGTTTTTTCCATTAATTATTTGATGGTAGCATGGTCAGCGTGCAATAATATTGGATATCCTATAATGTAATGTAATGTAATGTTGAAACTTATTAATAGCATATATTACTACAAGAAAATCTTTCTCTATTACCGTGTAATTTAGTTATATAGGAGAGATAATTTTATTGATCTAGTAGATTGTGTATGGATCATTTTTGTCTAATTGCCCCAAAACAAGTCCAATATAATTGTTTGATGCATATGTATAGATAAAAAATTGGAGGGAACAATTGTTCCCTCTTAAAATAGGAGCCTTAAACACCTTATATTTCAATCTTTCAAATGCATGATGGAAAGTTTTTGTCCACAAAAACTCAGAATTTTTGTTAAGTAAAGAAAACTATGGACAACCAATTTGTGAAAAAAATTCAATAAAGAGACAATAGTAACCATGATGTCCGAATAAACTCTGTACCACTTTTTGCGAATGCGGAGTCAACAAGTTTACTACATCTTCCAATATTCCCTATGGGTTTCCCTAAGACCGATGAGTCTTAAGGCTTCCATGGTCTCATGCATCATGACATTAATGGAAGCAACATGGTAAATTAATGTGTTGGTAATGAATGCATTATTTATCTTCAAATTAACCACCAAGATATCGGGGTCATGGTATTTGACTGCAAGAAATTCCCCCATCATTAATTCTAACAACTTACCCATAACATGGAGAGTTTGGAGATCCTTCTTTTTTCTGTCAAGTTTCTTTAAAAAAAAGTTCTCGTACCTCTGTTGAATAGATAGGAACATCTTTGATGACTTGGAACAATAGTATTTTAACACACACATTCTTGAGTTCAACTAAGAAATCGAACTCGGGTTGAATAATAAGTTTCTCTTGGTTTAATCTTTATGGATAGGGTGGGTTTTGGGGTTCAAGGTGAGCGTGGTCAACTTTTGAAGGTTCATGGGATTTTTCATGTTTTGGTTCTTCATTTTGTACATCCTCATTCAAATATTCAATATGAACATGAGGTTGTTATTTGGTTAATGTATTCCCAAATTGAAGATGAATATCATGTCAGTCTAGGGAAGAGATGGAATAGGTAGGGTAGGTGGCAAGTCCGACAACTTGTGTTGGCTAAGTTGGCCTCCCATTATTAGGGTTAGGGATGGGTCGTGCAATTACTTGTGGTTGAGGAGGGGCTCATGTGGATTCCTTCATCTGTGGAGCAGGAAAAAGTTGCATGGGTGGTTTTGTTATGGCCTATTGAGGGCCGATTTCTCCACCCACATTTCCAAAAATAGCTTGAAGGAGGAGGAGCCATCCATGGTTGTGATGAAAAACACCAAGACTAAGAAGAATACTACATGGAAGGGTTAGTCCAATATTAATTAAAATACTGAAATTGGTCTTGAGCCATACCTTGAGGTTTGGGTTGCTATGGTCGTTTATGAGAAACAAAGCATAGATGCTTGGGTTCCTCAACTTTTTGGTAAACAACTTTCAATTATGGTAGGGATGGACAGTTTCTGGTATCATGGTATTCATTGCATATTCTGCAAACCTCAGTTTGGTCTAATGTAAATTCTCTCTGAAGGTGTTTCTTTCTAAATTTTGGGAAAAATATAACCAAATCTATCTCTGCCACTTCCCTCTTGTTCTTCATTTGCAATGTGTCCAACTAGGAGCTTAAGGAACAAAGTCTATCATTCATTAAATATTATATCATATTTCCAATTTATGGTCTTGTAAATCCAATTCCAATAGTCTTTCCATTCCTTTTCAATACATCTCTTGTCATTTTCCCCTTTTTGAAGTACCTTTGGAATATTTGCGAAAAAGTTCCAAGATGACATGATAATCTTGTTGGGTAATATTTCCTCTACCCATTAGGTTGATAATTTCAATGAAATCATCTCAGATTCCTCTCAATAATAATACATGTCATGTCTTGGGAGCCAAAACTTCATGCCTTTCCCTCTACAAATTATAGTTAAATATTTCGACATAATCCTGAAGGATTTCATCTTCTTGTTGTGTCATTATAAACACTTCATCCCTCCTTTATTTGTATTTATAATAATATTGGTACTTATCCAATAATTTATACAACATATGATATCATGTGTAGATTGTTTCCCTACCAAGGCCCATGGACCAACGTAGTGCAACATTCTTGAGTGTGGCAAGGAAAAATTTCAATTTCTGAGCATCTGAGACATAATCATAACTCTTGAAAAGAACATCAAATTCAAAGAGGAAGGTTTCGGGGTCTTCTTTGGATAGGCCATGAAAATTCGCCAAGGATGAATGAGGGATATTATTCATCTTGGTCTCTTCATTTGATCCTCTAATACAAAATCTAAAGACAAAGGTTTATTCCTAGACAATTTCGTGTGTCACCTTCCTATGAGGGATTTCTTATGCTTCTAAGGGTGCTTTCAAAAATATGAACTCCCTAGAGTGGTATTGTTCATTGATCAGATGTTTTGAAGAATATGGAATTTTTTTTTGCATAGAAACTCATACAGTTTCAGATTCTTGAGCAAAGGACTCGGGTCTCTTTTTGGAAAGGAAACTTGGTGTAGGTGAAAAATAGTTCAATTGAATGTGATTCTTTCCCTCTTGAGAGTGACCTGCATTTTTAGTTTTATGGGGGTTTTTGGATGAACTAATGAATCTACCTTGTTGATCCCTAACTCTGTGCATAGAAAATATCATAATGACATTCTAAAATTTGTTGAAAAGAAATCTTATCACTCAATATACTACAATGAAAATCCAAACAACAATAAAAGAACAACTATATTTTTGACTTCATATGGTCTCATGTGCAGATGTTATCCCTACCAAGGTCCATGAACCAACGTAATGCAACATTCTTGAGTGTGGCAGGGAAAATTTTCAATTTTTAGGCATTTGAGACATAATCATAACTCTTGCAAAGAACATTGAATTAAAAGAGGAAGTTGTAGGGGTATTATTTGGATAGGAATTGAAAATTAGGCAAGGTTGAATGAGGTTTATTCTTCATATTGGTCTCTTCATTTGATCCTCTAATCGGGAATCTGAAGGAATAGGTTTCTTCCTTGATAGTTTCATGTGCCATGTTTCTTCAAGGGTTGTCTTATGCTTTTGAGGGTGCTTTCAGAAATATGAACTTCCTGGAGTGGTATTTTTTTATTAATTAGATCTTTTGAATATGGAATATTTGTTTGCATAGAAACTTGTACAGTCTCAGATTCTTGAGCAAATGATTCGGGTCTCTTTTTGGCAAGGAAACTTGTTGTAGGTGACAAAAAGTTTGATTGAATGTGCTCCTTTCCCTCTTGAGAGTGACCTTCACTTTTAGTTTTACAGGGGTTTTTGGATGAACTAGTGAATTTACCTTGTTTATCCCTAACTTTATGCATAGAAAAGATCAAAATGACATTCTAAAATTTCTTGAAAATAAATCATATCACTCAATCTACTACAATGAAAATTCAAACAACAACAAAACAACAACTATACTTTTGACAGATACTTGGCAACGAAAGCAAAAATGATTTGCTTTTCAATCACTTCCTAATTAATTTAGTAAGAAACTAAATATTTGTACATTTAATTACCAATCTGAGGTTGTATTGAAGTTATGAACTATCGTGCATTGTATATGCAAGTATCGTGTTGTAATTTCCAATGAGTTGTAGTACTTCTATATGAATGTCACAAGGAAATATATAAATATGCTTTCTCAAGTCACCACAATAAACCACACCACTTCTTGCAATCAAATCCATAATTGTAGGAATGGAAACATACTTTTGCATGAAAGTAAATGTCACACTTGTAGGAAATTAAATATCACACTTGCAGTAAAGTAAATCACACTTGTAGGGAAGTAAATAACACAAGCATCAAAGGTGACATTTTAAAGTATTAAAATTACCTTGATTAATGTGATAGCTATATGATGACTCATGTACTAGAATGTAACAAACTTCAAGCTATAGTAATCAAACCACATTATGTTGTAAACAAAGGAAATAAACAATCTTGAACTACAAACAAAACAATTGTTAATAAGAAATCTAAATACTTTAATGTGAGTGCAAAGTTACAACAATAGGAATTGCAGCATTGGGAGTTGCAACAACAGTAATTGTAGTACAAGGAATATTAGATTTACAATTAAGTATTAAACAAAAGAATTGTTGGAAATAAAATAAATAGATAAGAGAATCTACAACTACACATTCATTAGTAAGAAAATGGAGTTCTGAAATATCAACATGGAGTATCAGCAGTAGGAGTTGTAGCAATGAAAAATAACAGAGTTACAACAAATTTTTAATAGAGGAATTGTTGGAAATAAAAGAAAAACAATAAGAGATGATACATCTACTTCTATAAAATACAGAAGATACAAATAGTACTGAGCTAAGGAAGGGGGCCCACATCCTTAGATGAGGTACTAGTTTATGAACATAGTAGGGTGATTAAATTCTCAACACACCATCACTTGAACAAGAACAAAATAAAACTTATATTGAAGGAAAATGTGTAGATCAATATAACTATGTTTTCTATTCTGACTCCTCTTCATTCTCTCGGCTCAGAGAGAGCAGGGGTATTTATGCACAATAATTTATTCCTAAATTAATCCAAGAAATAGATGGACAACCACGAGAATCAGGTTGTTCCATCTCATTACAAAGTTTATCTAAAATATAGCAAAGATTGGGTATGTTGACTTCATCAGTTGTATGGAAAGTGACGGCTAAGTCATTCATTCCTTTTTGGTTGCCCAATTTCCGTTGTCATTTTCCTACGTGAAGGAGTTGATTGTTGAATTGATTGGTCGGTCCATCGATGACAAATTTTTTGTTGACTGGTGTGTTGTTATAGCAAGTGCAAAGTTACAACACCAATATCATAGTTGCAAAAATGGTCCTATAGTGAGAGTTTCAACAAAGGTGAGGCAATAGTTGTAGCACATTGAGAGTCATAGCACAGAGAGTTTCAACAAAGGCAAGAGTCGTAGCAATGGTGTTAGGAACCCAAAGTTGCAGCAACTACACTGGAGCAGAGAGTTGTAGCAGCTCATGTGCAGGAGTTGCAACTCTTATGTTGGGAAGGTACATGTTCATCCTTGTTCATGTATACCATTTTTAGCATAGAAAGGTGATAATCTCCTAAAAATGCATAAGAATAAATATTGAAATGCCATGTTGAGAGAATAATTATACCTTGAGAAAAAATGCATCATTGTGAATGAAAAAGGGTATTAATATGGAATGGAAATGGGAAAATGGTGTACAAAAAGGTATTGGATGGGTGTTGCAAAGATGTCAATTTGAGCACCCGTCACCACCCACTATCTAAGATAGGGTATATAAAACCTACATATAGGAGTTTTCAAAGTTTAGTTTTAACTATGTATTTGAGTGTAGTATGCCAAGGAATGTAGTATATTAGTATTCATGTCTTCAATTAAGGTTTCAATTTTACACTTTGTAAGACTTGTTGTTGTTGTCCTTCATGAATATGAAACAAAACCTTTGTAGCATCTATTTTTTTTATTGCATATCTAGAATAGTTATTGAAAACTTGCTTTATTTCATCATAAGATCACTATAGATACCACCATTTGAAAGGAGGTTCAATGTTTCCATCCACTCTTCTCTCACACCTCTAAGCAATACTAATTTGAAATATTCTTAATCCAATGCACAAGTGTTATCCCTTTGATATATGGGATGAAACCTATGTTCATAATATTCTAATGATTCATTTTCTCCTTGTATCATTTGGAATATCTCATCCGTAGTGTCTTGGGATTTACAATAATTTTTGTACTTATTGCTGAAATTTTTCTTCATTTGACCTGAAATGCTAGTATTATTTCCATCCAAACTCATAATCCATATTGATGATGCTTCCTTTAGTGTGGATGGGAAAAGCCTCAAACTCTAGGCATTTGTTTTGTAATCATAATTTTTGTAGAGAATTTCAAACTCTAAGAGAAAATAATCAAGCTACTTAGTAGTTAGCCAATGGAAATGTTGAAGAATAGAAGGATATGTGTTCTTCATTTTCTTTTTCATCTTCAATTTCTTGAATTGGAAATTGGAAAACATCAGGTTAGTCTTTCCTCTCATCTATAATCATATTCAAGGATGGTTATTCCTCTTTATATTCAATTCTTATCTCGGAATGAAAATATTTGTAAAAAATGATGTACCAATTTGCTTCTCTTCCTCGGGTCCTCCCTAAAATTGTTCAATAATCTATTGAATGTTTGTCAGATCTTCTACAACAAGATGCTTTAAATAATTTTCAAACTCTTTTTGTTGTTTTATTTAACCACTATAATTTTCAAAATCCTTTTGTTGTTTTGTTTGGCCACTAGTTCTTGCTTGGCATACACTAGAGATAAAATTTATTGGTATAAAGTGTCTTAACTTATCCCTATGTTGATATATGCAACCTAATTATGAATGTAAAATGTTGAAAAAAACTACACAAAAGTACTTATCAAGGCAGAGTGAAAAATGATTCTACAATGTATATGTATTTTTCAATTTTCTTTTTACATTATCCTATTTCAATTTTTAGCAACCTCCTCAGAAATGACACCAAAAAGTGTTGAGATATAGGATTATAGTGATAAAGTGGTAAAATATGCAACTCACTCTAAATTGTCAACCAAGGATTGTGCAAAATTATGAGGTGTTAGCACTATATGTGCAAAATTGTAGAAGTCTAATCTACTAGAAATAAAATACCAAAAATCCTAATGTTGTTTTAGTAAGGAAAACAGTCAACTATGGATAGACCATTCTATGTTTACTCCTCATAACATAGGGAAATGGTTTTGATATCCATCTCTTCATATAGATTCTAGAAGGTAGATATAAGTAGTACCAAATCCTATTGAAAGGAGAAGCCAATGGAATAAGAAGGATAAATAACATCAACAACTACAACCATTACATCAAAATAAGAAAAGAGACACATCAATAATCATGATACTCATAAATATTTATAAATCCCACAAACCATAGCACTGATCATTATAATTTGAGATGACAAAAGAAATCATGAAAATTACATATTAGATTGGAAATACTATAGTCAATAGATGTGTTGAGATTATTCAACTTCTAGGAAGCAAATGAACTCTCTATGAGAAAGAAATAAGCTCACAAGATAAAAATAGAAATGATAATGGTCTAACAAGGACTATTGCGATCTCCCCTTGTGTGGGACCTACCCAAGGGAGTTCGTGGAACCCTATAGAACATTTATGGAGACAAAACTAAGATCAACTCTTTATTTCTATACTAAAAAATTATATCAGAGTAATGAAAAACTATAGTCTTAAAACAATTTGAACTAGTCTATTATTGGAGAGTAAGAAATCAGATTATAAAAATTAGGATCCTAGCTCTTCTATCCTAGCTCATGCTAGAAGCGCATTTAAGGATCCCTAAATAATGGAAGTATCCTTAAATAAATCCATCAATTAGATCCCTAATTAACTAGAGGCTATCTACCTAATGCTCCTCTACTTAGTGTAGCTAAGTCTAGATGTTTATTGTTTCCTCCTCCATCTAGTTTGAATTCAACTTATGGTTGATATTTGGAGGGATCAAGCTTCTCATGGATTAAGTTCTATCCCCTAGTTCTATAATCTTTGTGTAGACTCTTTAAGAAATAAAGATGACAAAATCCCTGAATTTTCTTCTTCTTTTTTTCCTAGCTGAGATGTTCTTGAAGTTGTGGCGATGGAGAAGTTACACATGAAGGGTAAAACCCCCTTTTTGATGTGTGACCATGGGAACAACTTTCAAGGTTCCCAACCATTTCTAAAATAAACCTCATTCTTTCCAATCAATATTGGGGCATATATTCTAATTCAACACAATCAACTCCTTAAGATACCATGCATTCATCATAATCTTATGAAAATAAGACAGGAATATTCATTTAAATAAACAAAATTCAATAATAACAAATTTACCAACTTAACCAGTACCATTTCAAACAAATTTTTAAAATTGACCTTTGAATTGAAAAGTAATGCTACCAGTAGCACCAATTTTATTTTTGGAGTCAAAATTGTAACTTAATTGAAACTGTTCCCTTGAAAACTTGGCCCATTGCAAATAAAAGATTAGAATTTTCTCCTAAATCAAAAAGCGGTGTTTTACAAAATTTAATTTATTATTATTATTTTTAAATTACATTAATAAATAAATAAATTGAAAAAAAAAAACTATGTAAACAATTAAAAAAAAGCACCCAGAATATCGGGTAATAATGAGTGGGGCCACGGAGCACATGTATCACACCAGGACACCACTCTTCCATAGCCTTAATCTCCACCCTACAAGGCTACAAGGGAATCTAGCAGAAGATGAAATCCAAGATACAACTCCATCTTGGGATTTGGGTCATTTTTTAGGGTTGTCGCTTGTCATACACGGACATCAAGTGACAAGTAACTTTTCATCTATAGTATAACCAGTTATGACCTTTGTAACCTTATATATTCATGGATTTTAGAAGAGGTAAGAGAGGGATGAGTTGGTTCTTTGTGGCATGAGCCTTGGAACTCACATCATTCGAGTATCCATTAGTCTCTAGAAGATATAGAAGCTCTCCCAAGCCTCTTCCAACGATATATATAAAGAATTTAAGTCTTGAGAATGAGGGGAAGAATCATTTGTAGAGTCGTGTTGTCCAAATATAGAGGAGCTTTACCATTCCACAACAACGAAAATCAGATTGCCTAGTTTAATTAAGAAGTTGAGGACGAGCAAGGAGCAAGGGGTCAAGGAGGAAGCATCTACACTAAAGGTATTATGTTTGATGTATTCTTTGCATTTTGAGATAATAGATCATCGATTTTCCCCATAAATATTTGTGTTATGTTCATGAATGCTTAGATCTGGTCTTGTAATGAATAGATCAACCTAGATATTAATTAGATTGGTGATTTTTAACACTAGGAGAAGAATTAGATTGGTGTTTTCTTGTTGCTTGTATGTAGGGAGTAGGTTGTAATAAATAAAGTTGGAACTCAAGATCTGCAACAACCAAGACATACAAGGATAACCTTTAGAAGTAAGGTATGTCATTATCTCCCCTCTTGGTATAAAAAGAAATTATTTGTTTAGATCTAGGAAAGCCATAGAAATCTAGCCCTTTGTCTATCTAGGATCAGTAGGAAAATCCCAGGGAGATATTATTGTCCACTCGTGAGATTTTATCCATAACAGAATGAGTGATTACACTAGGGATGAATCTTTGGTTCTTCTCTAGTTTAGAATCCCTTTCCAATTATCCTCTATTTTTTTTTTAAGTTTATATCTTCAATGTTACTCTCTCAAATTTTAGATCTCTCATATCTGACATATCTCAACAATATATTTATTTTTTCAAAAGAATTGTAGTAGTTTCCTATTTCACTATTGGTGTCCAACGATGAGTCGCTTGTTGCAGGTCCTACTAGTAGTGGCGATCATTGTAAACTAGGAAAATTGCATATTTATCATATTTTTGTGGTCAAATATGATTTGTTTGATCCTAGGGGCTTGTGATTGGTTTGTGCAAGTAGATATTGTCTCTAATTGAGTCCTTTTGTCACACCTTTTGTATTCAATTCCAGTTTGAACTGTGTTTCTATGGCTTGATTGGATTTCTTATGTACACTTGATTGTTATCTAGTGATCCATTGAAGTTGGGCATTTCACCCAACATATCTAATTAGATCTAGTAGTGTCCCATATTGATTGCATTTGGTTTTTTATCATCTTTTGATTAGTATTCGTTGTTAGATCTACATTCATAGTGAGTTTTGGGTGAGATTCTTGTAGAGATATTGGAGTAGGATTTTCATCATCACTACCAATTTCCTATAGTCCTAGATTTTTGGTTTGTTGGTTTTCCATTTGCATATTGTGTTCTTGCTTAGATTAAGAAACCCTTTGCATTATATTTGGAAAAAAACAAATTGCATGTTTATGATATTTTGAAGCATTAGGAACAAACAATGCATCGGTGAAGTGTTTGGTTTGAGTTCTTGTAAGAATTTTGGATCTGAATTGTTTGCATGGTTGCTTGGTGTTTGAGATTGAGTTTTGAAGTGTATAAATAAAAATAGCTCTTTTCCCTCCCATATTTAGAATTCATAAAATTGAACAAGTGCAAGAGAATTCTTACATTGCTTTGGTTGGTTCAATAGAAAACACCATAAAAGTTTCATCCATCTCCCCTTTGACATAAACAACATCCATAAGAAAAAGATTCGTAAATCTAAAATCAACTAGACTCTTTTATTTGTTAGGAAACTGACATTAGATAGGTTTAGGGACTTGGAATAGGATTGGAGAGACAACTCTCCAATGCCACCAAAATGAAACCTATAGTCATTAAAGAGTGTAAAATCCATTTTTACAACTAATGTGTCAGGAAGCTCCTCTAATACAGGAGTTAAGCATGAGGTTGTGTTGGACATATTGACATTGATGTTTTGTCATTGATGTAAACAGTCGAATTCATTACATTATACTGATGAGTTGGTATGAACAAAGAGTAGGAACTCCATGTACAGAAGGACTAACAATTTAAGATCTCAGGAGGGTTAGCGACTGAATATTAGAAGCTCAAAAGGGAAAGTGCATTGCAGAAACACGATCAAATCAAGTCGTGATCATTAGATACGTAAGCACCAGATCAAGGACAGTGATTGATTGTGGAGAGTGAAGGGAGAATTAAACAATGGGTTAATTCCAATCTCGCAATTCATCTAGACCATTTGATTGCAAGAGAAGGACCGTTGGAGGACTCGTCAACGATTAGATCAAGTCATGATCGTTGGATATGAAATCACTAGATCAAGGGAATGGATTGATTGTGGAGCGTGAAGGGAAATTTAAACAACGCGTTAATTCCAATCCCACAATTATTCTAGACCGTCGATCTTCACCCAGTAATAGATCTATGGTTGGCATCAGTTCCACTACAAAATGAGCAGTTTCCATTGCGAAAATCGATGATATTTTTAAATGTCATGCTAGTTGAGGACCCTGTAATCATCCCTGGTTGTTGATCTACTCAAGGAACATTCTCGACCATTGGATCATGGAGGAAACCTGCATAAAGAAGGAAAATAATCATGTATGTTGATGTAGATTTCGAGACAAATCAAGATAGTCAAATCGAGGGGAAGTCAGAAGAATTAGATCTCAACTGACAGATTTGAAGAAGGAGCTTCAGAAGATGGATTAAAGAAGAGTAGAATAACAGTCAACCCTGACACTGACTACTCTAGAGAAAAGAAGCCCAGAACAGGTAAGATTACCCGAAGGCCGAAGTCCTGAAGTGGCATGATTCGTTCGATCTAAAGAACACTTGGGATAATATACCGACCGTTGGATCGAGTAAAGTGGAAGGACAGTGTAAGCCACAAATTTTTCAAAGAGGACATGAGTCGTCCAACCTGAAAAATATTTCTAGAGTCATATTGACCATCTAATCTATACAAAGTGGAAGGATAGGATAAGCAAAGATGAAGGTCAGAGCCCTAAAGTCTCTAAGTAAATGAAGAACATCGGATCTGGAAAATACATGATGATCATTGGATCATAATAGTGGTCAAACATCGGTGCTAACCACTTGGGCAAAGGGTTGAGAACAAGTAATATTACCCAAAGGTTGAAGTCTCAAAGTGGACATGAATCATCTGATCTGAGGAACACTTCGGTAAGTATCCCGATCATTGGATCAAGTTTAGTAGAAGGACAAGGTAATCCACAAAGTGTCCCAAAGTAGACACAAGTTGTCTAATCTAAGGAACACTTTAGGAAATATCTTGACCGTTGGATCAAGGAAAATAGAAGGATAGGATAAGCAAGGAAAAAGGCCTGAGATCCCGAATACCCGAATTCTCGATAGTCATTGGATTGAGTTAATATTTTTTGGGTTAAATGAGGACCATCATATCTGGACAATACATGATGGTTGTTGGATCAAAATAATGGTCAACTTTGGCCCTGACCCTTCAATGAAAAAGGATTCAGAACATATGAGTTCACCCAAAGGCTGAAGTTGTAAAGTCTCTCTCAGTCGTCGATCTAAGATACATTTTGGGAGTTAGGACAACCATTATATCCATGAGAAGAACATGTGCCACATTAGGAGATCTACATCAGAATACCATGTTTTTAAGGACATGTGGCACATTCAGATAATGACAAGTGTCAAGAATAAATCACCATTTCAGGTACGTGTAAATCATGAATCTAAGCGACACATGGCAACCACTCAACCAGTTCCAATTCACAAGTGACATCTGCAGCTACGTCACTCTGGGAGTATGTACTTTCGGAGTTTCACCACTAGAAAATACCTGAAGCCCGGAAGTTCTTAAATGAATGAGAACCATTCATTGTGAAAATAAAATCCAACCATCCGATCTACTTCCGCAAAATGAACTCCAGAAGATTGAAGGATTGTGAAGGAGAAATCACCCGAAGTGTAGAAGGCCAAAGTTAATGCTAACCGTTGATCTAATTCGGGACTGTTATCGACCGTTGATCAAGTGCAGTGGAAGGATATAATAAGCATAAACCATGAAGTGGCGTTAATCGTTGATCTACTTCGAAGAGCATTCTCAACTGTTGAATATTATGGGCACACGTCTTTTATTCGAGAGATTTGTAAAGAGGCTGGAAGTCATGAAGGATGAAGTCCTGAAGTAGCGACAGTCGTCCATCTCATCGTTTGATTAAAACAAGACCATCGATCTTGACAAGTGATCAAGCACTTATTTATCCTAGCGCTTGGTCACCACCTGTGGTTGTATGTAATAGAGAAATAAGGGTAAAAGAAGAGGCAAGTCTTAAATCAATGAGCCTGTGGTTTTGCGCATATGGTCATATGTAAATGGTATGAAGGAAGCACCTCATATAGATTTAATTTGACAGAGAGTTAACACTAGAACAATACAAATAATTGATAAAAGATGAACTGAGAACACAACAAAAGCATGAGTACGATATAATGAGTCGATCTGACACACAGTCATGATTAAAAAAAAAGAGTTAATTCATGAGCATTATGAATAAAGAATAAAAAGAAGAATGATATTATTTAAATATTAATATTATCATTTAAATGAAAAGGCACAATGGTTCAAAATCAAAATACACAATGATTCAAATTCACACCAGTTGGAAGACAATATAAACAATAAAGAATGATGAGAAGAAAGTGTCGCTGATTTTTTTGAAGTATATATATTTATATATAATGGATTGAATGAAGGTTCAGTCTATCAGGTTGGTGTCTATTTACAAGATGGGTCTTGTATGAGGATTGGATTCCTCACATCTCAGTTGGATCTGAGATCAACAAGTTGGGACTTATTATGAGGGTCGGATTCCTCATTTCTTAGTTGGATCTAAGAACTACAAGCTGGGTCTTGTAACAGAGAGATGGGGCTCTCATAGTTTTTTTAAGATGAATATATTCAAAGATTGATCTTATGTTTTCATTCAAGTTAAATAAATAAATAAAATATTTATTATTTTATATATTGGTTGAGAAAATGAAATAAATATGTGTTGTTCAGTTAATTTATGAAAAGTGGAAAATTGTCTAAAGTTTTATGACATTGATTCACCCCCCCCCCCTCTAAGTGTCAAGTGTCCATTTCAAAAATTGGTATCAGAGTAAGGTTCCTTCAGCACAGTTTAAACACTGAAGATAGATTCATAAGAAATGGGTGGACAAATTGTTATCTCCACAAATGAATCTTCATTATTTGATGGAACAAATTATTCATCATGGAGGGAAAATATGAAAAGATATCTGAAGTCAAGAGGATCTGGAGTTTGGGATTTAGTAGTAAGTAATCCCTAGCACTTAACTACTTCAAAGAGAAAAAAAAAACTGCAAAGGAGGCAAGGAGAAACAATATAGTAGCCTTAAAAACAATCCAGGATGGATTGTCAAACCAAGTGAAAGAAAAGATGAGGCACTACAAATCTGCTAAATAATTATGGATCCAACTACAAAATTTTTATCAAAATGAAACACAAGAAGAAGAGAAATCCAGTCAAAGTGAGGAACAAGGCTCAGATAAAGAGGATTCATGTCAAAATAAGGAACAAAACTTAGAAGAAGAGAATTATTATCAAGATAAGGAACAAGATAAAGAAAAGGAGAATTCTAATCAGATTAAAAAACATAATACAGAGAAAAATATTTCTAATCAGAATGGAATGCATGAATTGAGGAATACCTCAGTAATCACTAAAGAAAAATTGCATAATCTTAAGAATGATGTTACAGTTGCAATATATGATATTTGTATGCAACCAGGAAATCATATGCATATTAAATTTCTTGTGAATGTTCTTGTGCATTTTTGAAGAGTTGGGGAAACTTCAACAGTTAGATCAATATAACCATGAAGAGCATGAACAAACGTTTTAGCTAGAAAACAAAGAATAAGAGATCAAAAGATTGAAAACTAAAGTTTTTGATCTAACAAAAGATATGGAAGAATTGAAGACATATAACAAAATGATTAAATGCAAAGAAGTATTGGATTAGACAGAAGAAATAGTCATCAATATAAAGACTCAACTTGAACATGCTAAAGAAGTGGAAGAAGCCCTAAATATTCAGTTGACTAAAAAGGAAGAATTATGTCAAACATTGAATTTAGAAATAGTCAATCTCAAAAGTACGAATGAAAAGACAAATAAGATTGTTAATTTCCAGAATAGATCAGCTATCCTAGATAA
>ML779723.1:912432-926683 GCA_009831015.1 Picea engelmannii
TTGACATCAATCAATGACATCAATCAAACCATTTACATCAATGACATATGATCCAACAATCTCCCAAATAATCAAACCATTGGCATCAATGACAACATGATCCAACACATAGCATCAAAATCATACTCCGCAGAAGACAGGAGATCTTCATGCACCTCACCAGATCCTCCTTCCCCCAGCTAGGGTATAGCACAAAGCCTTTACATAGTCTCTTATAGTCAGTTTCACTTAGCCTTGTAAACCTCGCGTAGTATGCACAAAACATTTACAACCATCACTTTCACTTAGCACAACTTACAACTTGGCTCTTCTAGGCCCCGGTCTCCTTCTTACATCACCTAGACATCTATTTATACATTACAAAAGGTCCAAAACATGTGTAAACCCATGGCTCTACATCCCTATACCCGTTACATAAGCCCAAAACCCAAAAGTGCCCTAAAAAGGGGTCAAGATCCTGCGATCTCTGCTTCAACTTGGGCTCCACCTTTGATAGCCTATCGAAGTCCCAAAACAGTTCAAACCTGACCAAGGATCCTCAAAACTTGGTCAAGGGCCAATAGATGATGTCATAAGTTGTTAGCAAAAGAAAGAAAATAAAAAAAAATAAGTTTAAATTGGTTTCTACAAAATCAAAGGATTATGCCAAGAGTTTTTAAATTAACATATGGAAAATCTTGACTATCTATAGATTAGTGGTCAAAAGAAAAATCATTGGTAGGGTTAGTTGTAGAATACAAGAAGAGGAAAAATAAAGGTAGTAGAGAAGTTCAAGGAGTATCATTCAATATAGATCAATTGATAACAAAACCGGTATCTAAATCAATTGGTATCATTCCTCAATTGATATTCCTGTGAAATATCAAAGAAGAATAAGAAGCAGATCAAAAAGATCAGTAAGATTCATACTCTTGTTCTATTTGACAAAGAAAAGTTAGTAAAAACTGAGGAGGATTATTTTGGTTATTAAATAAGAAAGTAATTGTATTAAGTTTTGAAAGACTTGATCACTACAAATGGGTATCACTACAAGTTGGTATCAAGAAGACTACTTATTTGAAAAAAAATATCCCAATGAACTGAGATAAGAAGTTAAGTAAATTGATAAGGGAATATATCTAGTTAGGAAGATATACCATTTCATAAACAAAGGGGGAGAGTAGTCAAAGGCAGAGAGAGCATATTGACAAGGGGAGTCATTCAGTTATGGCAGGCAGGACATGATTCCAAGGGAAGTTACCCAAGTTCATATTTTGGTCAACAACATGCAGACAGACAGAAGTTGATCATAAGGGGAGCAACCCTTTACCATTGATGTCAAAGGGGGAGAGTAACTTCATAGAGAAAAGCATCAGGGGGGATTTGTGTATGAAGTTAGAGTGTTTCCCTCAATGAAAAAGGGGGAGATTGTTGGACATATTGTCATTGATGTCAATAGTTGAAGTCATTATGTTATAATGATGAGTTGGTATGAAAAAAGAGCAGAAAATCCATGTACTGAAGGACTAACAAATTAAGATCTCAAGAGGGTTAGCAACTGATGATTAGAAGCTAAGAAGGGAAAGAGCATTGCAGAAACACGATCAGATCAAGTCGTGACCGTTGGATATGCAAGTTCCAGATTAAGGGCAGGGATTGATTGTAAAGCCCGAAGGGAGAATTAAACAACATGTTAATTCCAATGCCACAATTAGTCTATACCATCAAATTAAAAGAGAAGGACCGTTGGAGGACTTGTCAACGTTCAGATCAAGTCATGATCATTAGATATGAAAGCGCCAGATCAAGGGTAGGGATTGATTGTGGAGCGCAAAGGGAGAATTAAAAAATGCATTAATTCCAATCCCGCAGTTAGTCTAGACCGTCGATCATCACCCGCCAATAGATCTACGATTGGCATCAGTTCCACTACCAAATGAGCAGTTTCCATTGCGGAACTCAAAGATAGTTTTAAACTTGATGCTAGTTGAGGACCTCACAATCATCCCTGATCGTTGATCTAGTCAAGGAGAATTCTCGACCTTTGGATCATGGAGGAAACCTACATAAAGAAGGAAAATAATCATGTATGTTGATGTAGATTTCGAGAAATCGGGACCGTCATATCGAGGGGAAGTCAGAAGAATTAGATCTCAACTAGCATATCTGAAGTAGGAGCTTCGGAAGATATATTATTCGTTGGATTAAAGCATAGTAGAACAACATTCAACCTCGATGTTGAATACTCCGGAGAAAAGAAGCCCAAAATGGGTAATATTACCTGAAGGTCGAAGTCCCAAAGTGGACATGATTCGTCTAATTTAAGGAACACTTCGGATAATATACCAACCATTGGATCGAGTAAAGTGGAAGGACAGTGTAAGCCACAAATTTTCTGAAGAGGACATGAGTCGTCTAATATGAGAAATATTTCGAGATTCATATTGACTGTATGATCTATATAAAGTGGAAGGATAAGATAAGAAAAGATGAAGGTCAGAGCCCCGAAGTCGCAAAGTAAATGAGGACCATCGGATCTAGAAAATACATGATGATCATTAGATCAGAATAGTGGTCAAACTTCGGCATTGATCACTTCGGCAGAAAAGGGTTGAGAACAAGTAATATTACCCAAAGGTTGAAGTCTCGAAGTGGACATGAGTCGTCCGATCTGAGGAACATTTCGAGAAGTATCCCAACCATTGGATCAAGTTTAGTGGAAGGACAGGGTAAGCCACAAAGTGTCTCGAAGGAGACGCAATTCATCTGAACTAAGGAAAACTTCGGGAAATATCTCGATCGTTGGATCAAAGAAAGTTGAAGGATAGGATAAGCAAGGCAAAAGGCCTGAGATCAAGAATACCTGAATTCTCGATAGTCATTGGATTGAGTTAATAGTTTTTGGGTTAAATGAGTACCATCGTATCTGAAAAATACATTATGGTCATTGGATCAGAATAATGATCAACTTCGGCACTGACCACTTCAGCGAAAAAGGATTTAGAACATATGAGTTCACCCAAAGTTCAAAGTTCTGAAGTCGCTCTCAGTCGTCAATCTAAGATACATTTAGGGAGTTGGGACAACTGCTATATCCAAAATAAGAACATGTGCCACATCAGGAAATCTACATCAGCAGACCACGTCAGCAAGGACACATGGCACAGTCAGATAATGACAAGTGTCAAGATGAAATTGACATTTTAGGTATGTGTAAATCACGAATCTAAGTGACACATGGAAGCCACTTAGCTAGTGCCAAGTCACAAGTGACATCTGCAGCTACGTCATTCCAGGAGTATGTAATTTTGGATTTTCACCACCAGTGAATACTCGAAGTCCCAAAGTTCCGACATGAACAAGAATCATTCATCATGCAAATAAAATCCAACCGTCTGATCTACTTCGTCAAAATGAACTCCGGAAGATTGAAGGACTGTGAAGGATAAATCACCCGAAGTGTCAAAGGCTGAAGTTAACGCTAATAGTTGATCTAATTTGGGAGCATTATCGATCATTGATCAAGTACAGTGGAAGGATAGAATAAGTGTAAACCATGAAGTGACGCTAACCATTTATATAACTGGGAGAGTGTTCTCAATCGTTGAAGATTATGGACACACATATTTTATTCAGGGGATTTGTAAAGAGGTCGAAAGTCGTGAAGGACAAAGTCCTGAAGTAAAGACAGTCATCCATCTCATCATGTGATTAAAACGTGACCGTCGGTCTTGACAAGTGATCAAGCACTTATTTATCCTAGCGCCTGGTCACCACCTACGGTCGTATGGAATAGATAAATAAAGGTAAAATAAGAGGCAGCACTTAAATCAATGAGCCCGTGGTTTTATGCACATGGTCATATGTAAATGGTTTGAAGGAAGCACCTCATATAGATTTAATTCGACAAAGAGTTAACACTAGAACAATACAGATAATTGATAAAAGATGAATTGAGAACACAGCAGAAGCATGAGTACGATATAATGAGTCGATCCATGTCTGTGATCAACTCATGAAGATAAAAGAACCGACACACAGTCATGATTAAAAAAAGAGAGTTAATTCATGAGCATTATGAATAAAGAATAAAAAAAGGAGAATGATATTATTTAAATATTAATATTATCATTTAAATGAAAAGGTACAATGGTTCAAAATCAAAAGACACAATGATTCAAAGTCACACCAGTTGGAATACTTTATAAACAAGAAATAATGGTGAGAAGAAAGTGTAGTTGATTTTGTTGAAGTATATATATTTATATATAATGGATTGAATGAAGGTTCATTCTATCAGGTTGGTGCCTGTTTACAAGTTGGGTCTTGTATGAGGATTGGATTCATCACATCTCAGTTGGATCTGAGATCAACAAGCTAAGACTTGTTATGAGGGTTGGATTCCTCATTTCTCAGTTGGATCTGAGAACTACAAGTTGGGTCTTGTAGCAGAGAGTTGGGTCTCTCATATTTTATTGAAGATGAAGATATTCAAATATTGATCTTATGTATTCATTGAAGTCAAATAAATAAATAAAATATTTATTCTTTTATATATTGGTTGAGAAAATGAAATAAATATATGTTTTCAGTTAATTTATGAAAAGTGGAAAATTATCCAAATTTTTGTGACACTGATTCACCCCCCTCCCCCCTATAAGTGTCGAGTGTCCATTTCAACAGGTTGCATGGGGGAAAGTAGGGATATTACCCCTCTATGCTTGTTTTGGTTTTTTCATTATTGCTTCAATCACTATGTATACGAGGGTTTCAATGGTGCCAGACCTCTATGTGAGGTAACGAATTCAAATCTTTGGGTATAGTTACCCTACCCTTACATGTGTTCATACCTACGACTGTTCACCTAGTCATTGATTATGATGTGGTAGCCTTAGTGACCATTCCTAGGTAGCCTCCAGAGTTGACTGCAGGTGGGATGTGCCTATAGTACCTGGGGTAGAATTTTGTTCATGATTCCAGTTCCCCCATAAAGTGCCCACCTTAATTAAGGATGATTACACCAGTTAGGTTTGTTTCACGTCGTTCATTGTAACTACTCCTCATACCTTCTCTATCCAATTTTATGGGGACTTCATCTCCCCCAGAGGATTGGTTTTCAAGAGGCCCCATGCACCATTGGTTTTCTTGATGTTGTCTTAGATTTGTTAGGTTTGTTCTCTTTTGTTCCAAGTATATGTCGACCTTAGGTTGAATTTTATTTGATTTACACATATTATTTTCACCATGGTTGAATCATCGTGTTGATCCCATCAATTATGAGGACTAGATCCAATCACAGAGATACAACCACCTCTCAAGCAACGTGAGATAGGTGAACATGAATTCAAAGAGTCTCATAATTAATTTGAGGAGATTGATTTGGTTGAAGTGGAAGTGTTCGATGAAAGTCCTCCACCAAAATTTAACCCTCCTTTGACTAATCCTAAAGCACCCATACTTACCCATGTAAGGGAAATTTTTACTGAACCTTTTTCTTTGTTTAGCGATCCTCACACCATGTTAGGACCAAGTGTTTCAGTCAATATAGTTGAGCCATCAATCCCATCCATAAGTGGGATAGGGGGAATCCATGTGATGTTCACATTACCTTCCCTGAGCACCATTGGACCTAAACTGTCTATGCCTTTTTCTATGGGTTCCTCAATATGAGGGACACCAATGGTATTTTTGTTTCCATCCATCAGTATATCAAGCATTTCTATGCCCATCCAATACATTACAATTCCCACCTATGGATATTCTTCTAGTGGAGGGGTGAACCTTGGTTTCAACATATGGGGTGGAGTTCCCTCCACCTCCACCATTCCTATGAGTGGCCTGACATCGTCAGGTGTTGTTTTTCCTTATGGATGGAACATTCCTAGTGGTTTTGGGGAAATCCGTAGTCAAGTTGGGGGTAGTAGTATGTCAAGAGGATTTCTCTTTATTAATACCTCTTGTCTTGAGGGGGTTCTTACCTGGGACTAGTTCTGGGAACACATTTCCTTTAGGGTCTACATATACCCCTAGGGTAACTTTTGTTCATGGGAGGAGTCATTCTCCTAGGAGTGCCACCATCCTTGTGGGAACTCACTTTTTTGGAAAACCTCAACCCTCCAGTAGTACAAACATAGGGGGACCATAAGGTTTATCTAGGACTTTAGGAACATCAACTTCTTACCAGTATTCATTTTCTCACATGTCAGTTCCTTTCTTTGCAATGTTATAATTTCCTCATTTTTCATGTTTGAAAAAACCCCTATATCACATAACCCTTCATGTTTGGTCATTCCTGCAAAGGTACCATTAAACATGCCCAAATTTGATGGAAATACCAGAGAATACACCTCCACGCACATCATGACATACCATTTGTGGTGTTCATCCAACTCTTTGATGGATGATAGTGTGAGCTTGCATCTTTTCCAAAGATCGCTAACCAAAAGTGTCGCAAAATGGTACATTGACTTAGAAGGTGCTTCCTTTATAAGTTTCAACGACTTGGCAATGGTGTTTTTAACACATTACCAATTTCCCATATAGTATGATATTGGAATGGATCTCTTGAATTCTTTGTGACATGATGCCACCACTCAATTTTTTTATCATATACATTAGTGGAGGTGAATACGTAGGGCGATCAAGACCTAGTGTCCAAGAAACTCTTGATTGAGTGGTTTAAACGTCCCTCCTACCACCCACTTCCAAAGACATAGCTATGGATGGAGCAGCCACCGAGGAGAAAAGTGTATATTTTAACCTTGTACAATTATTAACTACAAATAGGTTTTCAATAAAATAATAGAAAAGATACAATGGAAAATACACACATTACATAGAGATTTTTCCCTTGGAAACCCAAACCAGGAAAACCAACATCTTTTATATTCATCTCCTTATACATTGTTTACAATACAATATACATATAGGATCCCATAGCATCAAAAACCCTATTCCAATAACTCAGATTATTCAACAAACCTAATTCCTTAACCGGAAATAGAAAAACATTAGCAAAAACCATGTGTCAAAAAACCGCCCAAAAACAAACATGAAAACTGGTAAAAAAAAATGGACATGAAAACTGGTAAAAAAAAACAGACACAAACACTAATTCTAGTCGTGAAAAGAATATAAAACATACCCAATATTCTCCCACTTGTTTTTTTTCTTTGCATACATGGGGTTACAAGGCTACATAGTCAACAATCCAAGGTAGCCAAGCCCATAGATCCTCTACACCAAGAGAAATTCTCAATGCTCATAGATTTTGTTAATGAATCTATAACATTCTTCAAAGTGTCTGCCTTCATCAACAACACCTTATTTTCTTCAACCATTTCTCTCACAAAGTGATATTGAACATCAATATGCTTTGTCTTTGAATGATAAGTTGGGTTCTTCGCCAGAAAAAATGCACTTTAACGGTCACAATCTATCCTTACAACTTGTTGTACCAACCCAATACATGATCACAATCTATGTAACCATATTTCTTCCTTGCTTGCATGTTTGGTTGCCATGTATTCATCTTTTGTAGTTGAAAGTGTCACTATAGACTGTCTTTTTCTCATCCAACTGATTTCTCCTCCAAACAAGTTAAACACATACCTGCTTGTAGATATTCTACGATCCAAATCTACATCCTGGTTCGCATACACAAAGCCATGTATGTCCAACACTCTGTCCAAACATGGTCTTCCTTGATAGCAAAATCCATAACTAGTAGTGCCATGAAAATACGTGAAAACTCTCTTTATTGTTTTCCAAAGCTCCTTCCCTGGTTTTGACATATACCTGCTCAAACCTCCCACTGCATGTGCAATGTTCAGTCTAGTACAGACCATTGCATACATCAAAATTCTAACTGTACTCACATATGGAACATGAGACATGTCCTCCTCCTCTTCCTGTGTCTTGGGACACTGATCCGCAGATAACTTTACACTTATAGGAATAGGGACCCTAATCAATTTACTTTCCTACATATTGAACCTCTGCAATATCGTCTTGATATGTTTTCTCTGATTTAACCATAGTTTCATGTTTTTCCTATCTCTTTTAATTTCCATGCCCAAAATGAAATTTGCAGCACCAAGATCCTTCATGTCAAATTTAGAGGACAATTGAGTTTTCACATCCTGGATAATATCCATGTTGTTTCCTATCAGCAACATGTCATCCACATACAAGACCAAATAAATCAAATGATCACCAATTAATTTAAAATATACACATTAATCCTCTTCACTTCTTATGAATCCAAGTCCCAACATATAAGTATCAATTTTTTTATACCACATCCTTGGTGATTGTTTTAAACCATACAGGGACTTTTTCAGCTTCCATACTAGATCCTTCTTTCCCTTCACAACAAATCCTTATGGATGCTTCATGTATATTTCTTCTTCCAGATCCCCATGTAGGAATGTTATCTTTGCATCTGTCTGTTCTACTTCAAAAATAAAACACAACAACATATAAAAAAAAATATAATAGAGATTAACTTCGAAACAAGAGAAAAACTCTCACCAATATCAATTCCCTCAACATGGGAATAACCCTTTGTTACTAATCAAGATTTGGATTTCTCCACTTTTCCATATGCATTCAGCTTCTTTTTAAATACCCATTTGATTCTAATGGGATTTCTTCCAGTCGGAAACTCCACTAGATCCCAAGCCTCATTCTTATCCAAGGCTGTCATTTCTTCAGCCATGGCCTTTTTTAGAGTTTTCCATCCTCTAAATCCACTGCCTCCCTAATAGTTCTAGGATCATCATTGGTAATAGAAAAAGAAAAATTTGAATGGAAATCAGGTGGAGTATACCTTTCTAGTAGCCTTTTTTCCTGAACAGATCTTCTCAATACTAGAGTATGAGGATCTTCTTCTTTCGATTATTGTTCTTATTTAGAGTTTGATTCATCATCCTTTAACTCAAACTCTTTCTTCTATGTTTCTTCCTTACTTGGTAGGACTTATTGTTTGACAACATCCTTAATTTCTCTAAATACCACATCTCAGCTATACACAACCTTCTTAGTTTATGTGTTCCAAATCTTATAACCTTTGATACCATCTTTATACCCAATAAAGATACACTTTTGAACCTTCTTATCTAGCCTACTCTTGTTTTCCTTTGAAACATGAACATAGTCCTCACAGCCAAATACCTTGAGATGTGTGAGAGAAGGTTTCTTACCAATCCATACCTCTTGTGGAGTCTTGTCATCTAGTTTTAATGAAGGTGATATGTTGACCAGGTAACATGCATTATCCATTGCCTCTGTTCAAAATTCTTGCCCTAACCCGACACCACTAAGCATGCACCTTTCTTTTTCCATCAACATCATGTTCATCCTTTCTGCAACTTTATTATGTTGATGTGTATAAGGAGTATTCTTCTTCCTTTCTATATTTCATTTCTTACAGAATTCTTCAAATTCATTCCCGCGGAACTCTCCACCATTATCCGTCCTCAACACCTTAATTATTCTCTCTATTTGATTCTCAACAAGAGAGTTAAACTCTTTAAACATGTCAAAGACTTCAGATTTATTCCCAAGGAAATATATCCAAGTATTCCTCGAGAATTCATCTATAAATGAGGCATAGTACACATATTTTCCCAATGATGGAACTGTCATAAGTCCAAACACATCATTGTGCACTAGCTATAAAATTCATTCTTCCCTTGTTGCACCATAGAGTAATATTACCCAATTTTTCTTCCCATATACACAATGTTTACAGAAATCAAAATCCAAAGAGCAGTTAGACATACCTTCAACCATACCCTTACCATGTAGTAGTCGAAGACCCTTCTCTCTGATATGCCCTAGTATTTGATGCCACAACATAACCTTTTCTCTAGAGATTGTAGGAGTTTTTTCTTTTTCTTCTCCAATATCAGGAACAATGGAACTATTACACCCATCATTAATAGTGTTTCCTTGCAGCTTATACAGAGTTCCAATATGAAATCTCTTTAGAAACACCATTTCTCCTCGTACCATCCTGCAGGTTTCTTTTTCAAATATCGTGTTTACCCCTGCATTGTCCATTTTGCTTACAAAAATCAAATTTTTGTCCAACCCTGGGATGTGCTAAATACCAAGAAGTGTTATAACCCTTCCATCTATGAGTCTCAACTTGAATTTTCCCCATCCTATAATTCTGGTTTTCGATTCATCACCTAGGAAAACATTACCTCTATTATACCTTTCATATTCACAAAACCACTACCTGTGGGGATTCATATGCAAGGATGCACCTGAGTCAACCAACCATGCCTCATTATTTGCATGTATGCTTGAAGAATCCAAGTACACATCCCCTCCTTCTTCCTTGGAGGTATTTTCTTCTATAGAGGGAGCACCTTCATTCCCTTCACTTTTTCAATGTTTTTGGATATACAATGCTTCTTGAAGTTCCCTTATTTTCCACATCTCCAGCATACCTTTACAAAAAAATTGGGAGATTAAGATCTATCCTTAGACTTAGATCTCCCACTTCAGGACTTAGATCTATTTCTATCTCAGGAGCATACTCTTGCAAATAATGCATCTGTGCTCTATCCTTCCATGTTCTTTCATCTCATCTCCTCTAACAAAAAGGATGATACCACATCATTGAAACTTAAGGTAGTTGTATTACTACCTATGGCCACAACCAGACTATCCCATGAGTCTGGTAAAGAGCACAGTGAACTGATACACTTATCTTCATCTACAATTTTAATCTCAACAAATAATAACCGACTTACCAAAGTATTGAAAGTGTTCAAATCTTTTTCATAGAGTCTCCATCTCTCATCCTCGGGTTATACAACTTCTTCTGTAGGAATATTTTATTTACTAGGGACTTAGACTGATACAAGTTCCCCAACTTATTCCATAATTCCTTGGATGTAGTTTCTCTTGACACATTTAGTAATACTAAATTTGAGAGACATAATCAGATTATTCTTTTCGCCTTCTGATCCAAATTTTTCCAGTCATTTGTTTACATTCATTTAGGTTTTGTACCTGGATCCACCATGATCCACTAATCTTTATCTACCAATAGATCTTCCATATTGAGATTCCATAGATTAAAAAATTTCCCATTAAATTTCTCGATCTCTATTTTCGAACTACTTGCCATTTATTTTCACTTGAAGAATCGATATCGCGAGTCTCCCACTGTAACAAGGCTTATCACATTCCCGAGCCAAACCCCTAACCACAAAGGTGTCCCACTAAAGACAATAATTTCTCTAATACCAAATGTAGATTTTAACTTGGATAATTATTTACTGCAAATAGATTTTCAATAAAATAATAGAAAAGATGCAATGGAAAATACTCACATTACGCATAGATTTTTCCCCTAGAAACCCAAACCGGGAAAGCCAACATATTCTATATTCATCTCCTCATACATTGTTTATGATACAATATACATATAGGATCTCGTAGCATCCAAAACCCTAATCCAATAACCCGGATTAGTCAACAACCCTAATCCCTTAATCGGAAATAGAAAACCATCGAAAGAACCCATGTTCCAAAACAACGCCCAAAAATGGACATGAAAACCACTAAAAAAAATGGATATGAACACTAATTCTAGTCATGAAAAGAATATAACACATACCCAACACAAGCCATCATGCATTCCCAACACTTGGATTTTATTTAATCTTAGTTGGGCACTCTTTATGATATCATCATGCATGCTCCTATGCCATTGATAAATCCTAAGAATCCAAACCCAAGACCCCATGCCGATGGTGTGGTGGGTTATGTTTCACATGCCTCTATGGGCCAATTGGATAACCATATGGGTCACATGTATATCTTGTCATACCCATCATCTTCTAGCTCTAATGCTCAAACATCTATGGTCCCTACTCAGGCCTCCCAGGTGAATTTAGTGCAATCCATGCTATCGAAGAATCCTCATAAAACTAGAGGAAAGAAGAAGAGGAATAGAAAGAAAAATTCCAACATTGAGAAAGGGAACACTCCCTCCCAAAAAAATCAAGGAGGAAGAACGAAAGATAAGAATAAGAGTTGGTTCCCCTGCATGATTTTTGGAGAGGACCACCCTACTCATCAGTGTCCTAAGAAGGATGAGATCCATCAGTATTTGGCTCAGCAAATGGGGCCCTATCAACATATTATCCTAAATCATCCTTTCCCCCCTCAACCTCAACACATGGTTGCAACAAATCCTGCCCAGTGAAAAGGGGCATGGAAGGTACCCCTCAACACAAGGGGTATTCCTTGTATGCCATAGTTTTCATGTGTGACCCGATGGTCAACTTGAAAACTCAAGCCAAGAACTGTGACACTTTCGAGCCTATTCATTTTGCGCAAGAGCCAACATCTTATTCCCATCCTGGTGTCCCTCTTAATATTTAGAATTCATCCTTTGACACACTAATTTTCCCCTTTGAGGGAATTCTTTGATGCATGACACACAATCTCAATTGATGGGATGCCCACAACTATAGTATTGTGGAAGACTTGGCCCAAGCACCATGTTCCATGTCGGTACTTGAAGTCCTCCAAATATTCCCCACAGGACAAAAATCCTTATTGTTTTCCATAGGTGGGGTTGATCCTTCGAAGTCGATTTTGATAACCTTTGATTCTAATCAAGTTCATCATATTATTTCCTATCAAATCGCTTTCCATATCAAAGTAAGAACGATGGAGAAAAATATCCTTCGCACTATGATTGTTGAAGGAGCCTTGACTTGTATCATGTCTATGTCTTGTTGGAAGGCCCTTGGCTCTCCTAATCTTGATACTTATGCAACACTATTGAAATCATTCAATGGACATATGTTCCAGCCCCATGGGATAATCGTTTCCTTACCCATCGAGTTAGGTGGTAAGACTATCTTTGTTGTTATGGAGGTTGTTGTTGCACCTCTTGAGTACAACTTGTTACTCGAGCACACTTGGTTCTATAAGATGACTGCATTTATCTCGTTAGTATTTATGGTCTTACACTTCCCTCATCTAGGAAAAATAATGACAATTGATCAACTTTCTTTTTTTACCCCAGACCTTGGATCTAATGCAGGGTCTAATGTACCCTTTGTCAGAAATACCCAACAGTCTTATATGAGTGTTGGTGTGGGGATTTTCAAAGGATATTCACTTAGCACCTAAATTTCCATTTGGTGCCCATGTTGTGATTTCATGTAGGCCCGAGAACCCTTCTATATCCCTGCCATGACTTGACATTGAGACTCATTTTCCTCTCTTTATCTATATTATGGCCATATCCTGAGGGGGTTACCGTAATTTACATATTGCTTAATGGTCTCCTATGCATTCTTTTCTTATGTCATACCTCCCACTGTTGCACTATTGTTTTCCTAGATCCCACTTACCACTATTATAGTATCCTTTGACCATATTCCTCTTGCATTATTTGGCTTCCATTTTGCATCCATCTACCCATGGAGAGAAAAACTACTAAGAGTGGATCTCACTTTCCAATACCATTTGCATTCATTTTTCTTAGGATGGTTCCATGTGATTGGAATATAGGAGCATGTTATTAATCCACTCATTATCTCCAGACGAGTACATTTTTATCTCTTTTTCAGAATCGTTGAAGGACACAAAAAATATGCATATCGAGTACACTTTTATCTATTTTTCCAGACTTGCTAAAAGACACAAAAAGACACCATCACGAGTATACGTTTAACTTATTTTCAGGCTCGTTAAAACTAGAAAAAAAAGACGCTATCAAGCATACTTTTATCTCTCTTTCACACTTATTCAAACATGAAGGAGACACCAAAAACAAAACAAAAAAGAGTGGGGGGTATTCATCATTGGTCTATTCTCAAAATGGCAGTGTCAATCAAGTCACCCTTGAACATGGCACTTGTTTGAGTCCTCATCATATAGTTGGGTTTTAGCTTTCCTAGGAGTCATCCCAGTAATAAGAGTCAGATATACTCCTTCCATTGGTTACTCTTCCAGTCATCATGGAGAGTGCTTCAATGCCTCATGCGTTGTTGCACTATATTCGTCAAGCTCTTGTGTCTTGTTGCCAAGCCACCATTGTATCATGTTATATGTTCAAGGGAATTTTAAGCCTGATTTGACCATTTGTTGTTCTGTTGACTTTGTGAGTTGACCATCCTTGTGTCAATTGTACTTGGTGATACTCTCTCTTCACATCATCTCTTGGTTTATGCTTTGTGTCAATTTATGGGGGATAAATTAAGGCCCTTCTTCAATGGATCTCTTCCTATCA
>ML779724.1:0-19751 GCA_009831015.1 Picea engelmannii
TTCCCAAGCACTCCCACACATTCCCTCTCCCTACATCAAAGACATTCATATCTCATTTAGCCATCTCCACTATTTTCATCTCCCTCCTCGTCCAAACCCTAATTATCCACTACCATATTAAATATTAATATTAAAATGTTAAATGTATATATATATATATATATATATATATATATATATTAAAATATAACCTCAACATGAGAAACATGAGGAGAAAGCCGAGAGAATCCAAGAAAAAGACAAAGGAAAATACTTCCCCCATGATGGAGCTAAGAAAAAACTCTAAAGAGTTTTTCAAAATCTTTATAAATAAAGTAAGTACTTTGTTTGATGCCAAAATTGGCAAACTAAACGAAGAACTGGAGGAATGAAACAAAAACTACCATGACATGAGATTAGAGCTTGAAATCACAAACATGAGTAGAATCCTAGGTAAATCAACTTCGTAGTGGATACCTCATCAATCACATTACTCTCATAACATGTATATGTCTAATAATGTTATGCCCAAGGACAAGATTATAATTCCATAATTCGATGGATCGGCTACAAGAGAAGCAATAAGATGGGTAAATAAAATCAATCGGTACTTCAAGTATTACCATATTTTTGATGATGAATAAAAATTAATGTCACGTCTATACATCTGAAGGAATTTTCATATGACTAGTTCCTATGGTGGAGAGAAAAATCCAAATCTCTAGCAAGAGACTGGGTTATATTAAAAAATAACATCTTCCTATGCTTTCTCAACACAAAAGAAAAAGGGGTTTTTTCTAAACTCACCTGATTAAAATAGTCCGATACAATGGAAGATTTTTTTTAGGATTTAGATGTGTTAGCCATTTGTTTACTTGATATATCAGAATATTGGATAATGAAATAGCCTTATCAGGATTGAAGGAAAATATTCGAAATGAGATCGAACTACTTGACATCAAAGATATCAATCAAGCTCTCTAGAAGTATAAAATCATTGAAAAGAAACTTAAAGTATATCAAAATATATCATGGAGTTCACTAGAGGGATCTAGCTCCAAATACATTGCCCCTCACAAAAGGAAACCGCCACTAGACAAGAGATCAGATAAGGTTAAGGACCGATGTTTTAAATGTAACACACCTAATTGGAAACTGAGCCATAAGTGTAAATACAAAAAGTTTTTTCATTGTGAAATAGACAAGACTGGTAGTGAAAAGGATGAAGAAGCAGGGGAAATATCTTCATCCGATGAAGATATAAATAATGAATACTCACGAAATCTCCATGAGTTAGGGAATCAAAACACAAATCCAGCACTCTTTGTTGCTTCAATGATAGGTATTTCTCAGGCCCAAACTATGAAAGTTTATGGCTATGTTAAGAAAACTAAAGTAACAGTGCTCATTGATAGTGGCAGTTCACATAAATTTATAGATACAAAGATAGTAAGGAAATTAAAATTATTCATTCATCCCACTTAACTTCAATTCTCCATCCTAGGAAATATGACTATGTCATATGATGGGTGCCACAAGGTAGAAATATCCATGAGTAAATTCAAATTAAAATCCCCCATGTATATTATGCCAATCACATGGGTAGATATTGTCTTGGGGGCCCAGTGGCTAGCCACACTTGGTACCGTTGGATTATAATTACAAGATCAATTTATAAGGTTTGATCAAAATGGGGAAAAGTGAAAATTGCATGGAATTAATTGTCCTCCCCCACAAACAGTCTCGTCCAATCGAATGGAAAAAATGATTAAAAATGGATCCCAAGATTATTTCTTACACTACTATGCATTAGAGGGTACTACTAAAGAGGATATAAATGATGATCCCAAATTGGAAAAAATTCTTGGAAAATATAACACCATTTTTCAAGAACTTCCTTGTGGGATTCCTCTACCTCATTCTATAGATCACATCATATAATTAATCCCTAGTTCCACACCAAATAGAAAAAAATATTATAGACAATTGTACCAACATAAGATAGAAATCAAGCACTTGGTTCAAGAATTATTGGAATGTGTTGTTATTACACGAAGCAAAAGTCCTTTCTCATCTTCGGTCATACTTGTTAGGAAAAAGGATGAATCATATAGACTTTGTATTGATTATCGGGCATTAAACAAAATTACGATAAAGGATAAATTTCCAATTCCAATTGTGGATGAGTTATTAGATGACCTCCATGGTGCTAAATATTTCTCCAGGCTATACCTAAAATCAGATTATTTCCAAATAAGAATTCAAGAGGAAGATGTTCTCAAAACTGCTTTATGTACCCATGCAAGGTTGTACAAATTTTGAATCATGCCTTTCATCCTATCCAATCGTCCTACTACCTACCATGTAGTAATGAATGATTTATTTCATTTGTACAAATGTGTTGAGGGGTCCTAAATCCCTTTAACTCAACAACAGGGACCAAACCTGCCACAGAGGTCCAATTAGACTCTGCAATGGTTGATGGTGGAATGGTTCTCCAGATATTTCGATACCACCAATTTATTGATGGGCTTTACGTAGTGATTGACATGATATCTTCTTATGAAAATTACTCGTTTAGTTTAAACATTCTCTTTTTGTCTTTTCTTTTGTTAGATAGGTCTGATTAAAAGATGTGTGCTAGTATAAACAAGCTGGTAAAAGGGGGGGGTTCTTAACTATTGAAGAAGGATGAGCTTCGGATAACCCTTGTGCTCAAGCATGCAAACAAATATATTCACACCTATGACAAGACTACTACTAGTACATTAAATTGATGGTATTTCAATTATTGACTAAGATACAATTATCAAAAGAAAACATACATGTAATAAAATGATGGCAAGAAAAATAGTTTCCTTATCTCTAGTATTAATCAGACATTAAGACAATGATTTTCTTTCATCATCAGAGACAAGAACTCCAAAAAATATTGAAACAACTAACTTATCAATATATTCATAAACTCTTACTCATTACAACATTCGTTCTAGAAATAAAGTTGGAGGTAATTCCTCCTCAAATCCAATCACACAATGCCTTTGATGAAAAATAGAAGTTTGTCTCTGGTCCTAAACATGACTTCTCAATTAAGGTAGTTTAAAAATAATTTTTTACAATTCCAAAAATGAGGGTCTTTCCAAAACCATTGAACTTTTCTAAAAGGTCAATCATCTTATTTATAATGAATCATTAACTAAAAATAACTATTACAAGTGCAATCTATGTAAAACAAAATAACACCACATGGCGCTTTCATGTCTCTGTTCTCTAATAATCATCAAATGGTTTTACTGAAGTGGATGAATCTTCTCATACTCCGACCACTTCACGAAGAGTTCCTCGCATGTGTTGGCATACAGGAACCTATGCTGGTCCATCGGGGATGAAAGAATTTCTTTCAGTTCTATTGCCCATGCTCTGTACTTGATTATTTTAACACTCAATTGTTGCAAGACTGCTTGATACTTAATTGGATGCTCCATGAACTATTGTACTTGACCTGGCGCCATGATCACCACATTTTCTATCTCTATTGTCCATTCCAAGTCTTTTTCTACATTTTTCTTAACTATTTCATGTAGGTCGAAAAAGTCTTCAAGTGATCCAAATTCTGGGAGGCCATTTTTAACCAATATTCGACTGCTTTCCTGAACATATATATGTTGTTGTCCCTCAACACCTGAATATTGTGCTCTTCAACATCTCAACCTTTTTTAGATACTCTTATGTAATATATCCTTTCCACTGCTTGACACGATTTTTCATACCATCTTTCCACATCCTTGCAGGTCACTAGTGTCATAAGGGTGTCTTCTTGGAAGTCGGCTATACCTACAATGAAAAGGTGTTGTTCATTCATGAATTTGGCATAGGTGTATTGAAACTCACTTCTCAAAAACACTATGGCCTGTGTGGAGTCATGATAGTATTGTTCCAAATGGTGCAGATGCTCCAACTCCTTAAGTGCAATAGACAACTCCTTTTCATTCCTTCTTTCTCTATCCAATGTGGCATTCGTAATGGCCATTCCTACGCCATGTTCATTGTTGAAAAGCTTCTCCTCTACCGTGATGAGAATCGAGCTATCTAGCATAAGCCTTATCTTCTTAGTACTCCTCTCCATGATGGATTTTATTTTCCTGTCATAGGATATCTCTTGTATGTCAGCAACCTCATCCACATGTTCAAGGATTTGTTGTTCTCCCTAGGTTAGAGTATCCCCTAGGCTCTCGGCTGTATGTATCTGTTCTAGGATTGGTTCCTAGACTACTTCTATATGTCTCAATGGCTCAACCTCCATTTGTTGTGCATTGGTTGGTGAGGCCTCAACTGAAATTGAACAGTCGGGGATAGGTCTAGTACTTACTTGGTAATCGATCATCGATGTACCAATTTCTTGTTGTGGAACTTCCTCTTTCTAAACACCTGACCCGAGCTCATCCCTTGATATTCCCATTGGGTTTCCTGACAATTTGAGTAGTTCATTGTCTAAGACACTTTTGATCTCATGGTCTCTCTGTGAAAGGATTTGAATTGGAGCATCGAGACCCGGGGTAGATTCTCTCTCAGGTTCCCTTTCCTCTGTAATATTCACTGGAGTCACCAGGGAAACCTTTGAACTCTCCTCATCATCATAGATGGTTATTAAGTCAAACAAGAGGTTTAGTACAATTGTCCTACCCAGTGTCCTTGATATCTCAATATGGGTTGAAATTCCCCCTAGTGATCTGATCTATGGTGATGGAACTTCAGGGTTTTCGGGCCTGGTGATTTCTTCAAGTCGTATTGTCTCTAAGCCACTTGGCTCTCCTCTTCATGCAATTGGGTTTCTAGTAGGGATCCTTGATATCTCTATGAGGTCAAGATAATTCTGTAGTTGTTAAATGATTCTTTGTGGCTCTTCTAGCAAGAGAAACCTGCTTCTTTGTGCCTCTATAGTATCTGTCGCTCTAATATATTTATGAACTTTGAGGGCCTATTGCATTGACTGCTCTATTGTCTCCACTTATTCGTCAATGCTCATATATTTGAACCTAGTCATGTTCAGGTTGTCGATCCTCTGTACTACCTCCCCCCAGTCTTGAGCACACTCTGTGAAAATTTCATCCTCAAATTTATCATGTGCGTATGGCCAACAAGATGATACCTATTAAGCATGTTGGAGGACCAAGACTTTAGTATCGTGCTTGCGGAATTGACCTGTCGGTAAAATAAATTAAAGTTGTCTCAACCCTTCCTATTTGGCTTCATCAGTGTCCTTTACCAAATAAAACCCCACATGGAAACTGTAGGGTATGAAATCTCGCTTCTTGTCCTTGAACAACATGGATTTATATCCCTGCAGGATGGTCTGATAATAGATTTCTCCCACAATGAGCCATTCTAGGACGTGAGCGGGGAGTATATGTCATTCTCCGGTGGTCTCGAATACCCTGATATAGGTTGAGAATTCATCCAAATACCAATGGCCTACCTTCGCTACCATTTTCTTGGTCATTGCGGATAGTCTCAGGAATTCCTTTTTAAATACAATAAAATGAATACGAGTGATGAATTAATTTCAAATGAGTGCTTAGGATTGTTATACCTATTCTTCCATAGTATGATGAAATAAACGTGGACAGGGAGCTCCGCAACATGCCAGCTTAAATTCATTCTGGAAAAGAAATTTCTCTTACAAATAACATCGAGAAATTACGAGGCCATGTGGAAAGTAGGTGCTTCCCCTGCTTTCAACTTCTGAGCCTGTTGTACATAGATGCTGAATTGTTTGGAAATTATCGCTCCCTAGTTGAAGCTTCTTCCAGAAATCACCACTGTGTATGCCAAGGGAATCCATGCTTTTGAAAACTTAGAGCAATCCTTCTCTCCATATAGTTGGCAGATGAGAGCCATCAAGTAAATGTATGGCTCCCTCAGGTTGCTGTCCCATACCAACCATTTCTCCATTTTGTAAACTTTTTTCCTCCTTCCACCATGAGGCCATCAACCTGTTGGCATCATGGAATTCATAGAAATTCACCATAGAGTTTGTGTTTAGCTTCTCCTATAGGTCTATGAGCTTGTAGTACTTATAGACTTCTATCGGAAGGAAAAATCCGACACACCCACCATTCTCACGTTGATTAATAATTTTGCGCATTTGTATGGTCGATTAGCCACTCCAAAACATCTATGCAAGGGAAAACCAGGGTTCTGTTGGCTACCATGTGAAAATATGACTGTCAGATGTTTTGTAACACCTAGTCATCGAGAAAATTTACATTTGGGTCATTGTGTGGGATACACTCTGGGTACTCCTCCTGGTTGATTCTGTTGAAAATCCCCCCCCACTATGGGAGAATTAATTTGGATCTGGTGCTTTCTTTTGTATAACCGAAGATCAGAGTTTGAACAAAATATTTCTTTGTTGAGGTTTTTATGACTGTATCTATCCTGGGACTTTAATCCAACTGCCTCGTAGCATCGGGAGAATAACCTTCACCTCTTTCTACTTCCTTTATCTTGGGTGGTCTCAGTGAGCATCTAGTGGTTGGCTTTCTCAAAGGCATTTTCCCTACAGCTTAGAAAGTAGTTAGAGATTGCACAAGAAATGATATGTATATATAACAAATCATAATCTCCCAATTGAAAAATTTGAACATATACCTATGCTTCTTATTTGACCTGGTATTGATAATATGAGAATCAACACAATCTTGGGATGCTTAATTTTCTTCTTCGGATGCTCTGGAATTCAAACTTGTGCATAGAATGAAATTATTCAAAGTTGTTCTAGATATTTAAACATGTTGAACTTACCTTGTCGCATCAGCCATTCAATGTGGTTTATGATTGTATTTCTATTAAATCTGCCACCAGATCTTCAAATATGTTTAAAATTAAATTCAATTATGGGTTGATGACACAGGCGCGGGTTGTAACATGACCTATCGAAGATTTCAAATTGTCGTTTTTCAATCAGTGCATGAGGTAGCAACAAATGTGGGATGGAACATTAACTAGTCTATTAAATGTTAGAATATGATCGTATCTTATGTAAAAAACATCCCATCGTTTCGCTAGTGTAGCTGGTGAGTCGGTGGTCAGGGTTCTTCTTTGAACACTTTTCGTTGATATATTCTTGCAAAATCTTTGACTCTTATCGATCTTCTCGTATAGAGTTGAAGTGGAAAAGATGACTAGGAGGTGTGACTAGGACATAGGGAACCTTAATATGACTCGGGACGAAACCAGGTCATGCGGCACCCCTACATGACAAACACATGGGGCACTCGAGACCAACGTCTTCATTTACTCGTGTTAATAGGAATCAAGACTTTCCTTAAGCTATATGTTCTAAACCCGATCTTATCTCGTCGACGCTGAAAACGTATCAAGGATAGGTGATCGACGATAAACCTACCTGAGTGCTCCCAGATCAACTCTCTCAAAAAATTTCTGATTCTGAAAGTGTATCGGGGATTGACGATCGACGATTTCTTTAATGCATAAAAAATCGATTGTTTTAATCATTTTATATTTTCCTTGACCCCGAGAAAGATTATCGGTCATCGACTATCGATGGTTTCTTTATGGATTTTGTCTATGTCTATCCCTCCCATATTTTGTCAACATTGATGGGGATCGGCTATCTCTTGAAAATACGTGGCGAATAAGTCACACAAACCAACTCTGCCTATTGCCAATGCCGATGGTGCATCGACAATTAGTGTAATTGTGTGGCCACTTTACCTGCTCGAATTTTGTTGATGTCGAACACAAGAGCATTAGGTTAAATTTTAGTTGCAAATTCTTAGTTAGGATGTCAAGTTCTTTTAGAAACAATTTTTCATGTAACAAGTTCAAACACTCTGACTTGATTGATAAGTGTCATGAAAAAAAATAAAAATAAACCATCCCCCCATGTGAACTCAATTTAGATAGTAAAAGAAAACAATTGGTACTCAAAAAGTGATATAATTTCATAAAGATTTTAGGTTGTGTTGAGCGCTCAACAAATGGCGAATTACTGGGAGAGGGTAGAATCTTAGTTCCTTCCCTAGGCTTAGCTGATGCAGACGCTAGTTAAGAACCTAACTGGTTTTATTTTTATTGGAGTGTCTTCTATCCTTGCATTTAAAGTTCTCTCAGTTCGTGAATCCGGGCCCACCTATGGAGTTTCATCCTTTATTCCACCTTCGTTCATCTTGAACATGACCCATGCCCCATTTTGACAAGATTTGAGTAAAGCATTCACTGGCACCAGGCCTTTTAGTTATCATCATTCACTTGTTGTGGTGTTTCTCTGCTGCCAACGAGCGTCCATAGCCCCGGTGGAGTCACCTCGATGTCATAGACCTTGCTCTTGTTTCAACGATCATCCATAGCCCTGATGAATTTATTTGCATACCCTCTCCTACTTCACACTCATTTGATATAATTGATTTATTTTTGGTAGAGATGCCCTGAGCGAGTGGGAGAGGTGGATGTCAGTTATCTACAAGATGAGATGGTTAAGGTGAAATTATTCCTATCTATGTCTTAAGGTACATGTGGTTCTTTCCAACTTACCATATTTCCCTTTAGGTTTTACCAGACCACTAGGTAGACAATTCATCATTTTCCAAGGTTGTTTATTCGCAAAGATTAGATACATAAATCTTTTAAGAAAAATGCAGTTTGCCCAACGTTTCTTGTGTTTCATGTAAGCATGAGTCAGGAACATAGTTTGCTACACCGTATTGATTAAGGTCAACCAATGCCTTCCAGAAAACAACTTTATTGCACCAAAAATACCACTCGAAAGGAAAACAAAAATAAAGGACTCTGCAATCAGCCTACCTAACACCTACAAAATAGAATAACATGAAAACACACACATTGTTTTTTAACAGAAATATTGTTTTAGGGATTTTCCATTCACCAAGAGGCCGTTGAGTTCTCCCCTAAGATTTTGGAACCAATACATCCCTGCCCCAATTTTCTAGGCTACCTGGAAACATCCGAGCCATAGACGCTGAAACTTTGAATGTTTTCTCTTTGGTTCAATTTCTCTATCCCATTTCAGGACTAAGTATCCTACTTCAAAATTATTCTCTCTTGCCTTATGCTTGTCAAACTACCTTTTAACTATCTATTGATGAGCAACGAACTTTGATTTTTCTTTCTCCCTTTCTTCTTCCAGCATGAAGAGGGAATCAATTCTTTGTTGAATAATCGATGAGGGTTGTCCTCTAGACCCCTAAGAAATATGAAGAGATAGAAGATATAGAACATTTGGGAGAATGACCTCTTTTCCATATAACATAAAGTATGTGGAGTTCCATATAGCTTCCTTGGGTGTTACTCTATCAGTCCATAAGGCATTATGAAGAAAACTATGTCAATTCCTCTGATTGTATGCAACTGTTTTCTTCAACATCCTCACTAGGTTCTTATTTGTTGATTCTTCCACTCCATTCCCCTGTGGATATTAGTTCGTAGAGTATTTGATTATGATTCCTTTTTCTAGAGAAAACTCTGTTAGCATGGTAGAAGAAATGTAAGAGGCATTATCAAAAACAAAAATGGAAGGCATACCAAAACTTGTGATCAATTGTTGTTCTATGAATTGGATTGCCACCTTTTCATTTACGTGAGTCAAAGGGATGGCCTCTTCCCATTTTGTAAAATAGTTTGTAGAAGTCAGTATGTATCTATGTTGTTTGGAAGAAATTAGGGCAATTTATCCTATGAAATCTAACCCCCAATTTTCGAATTGTCTGGATACGACCACTGGTTGGAGTGGGACAATTTCTCTATTTTCCCTCCCCATGCTTATTTCACAAGTTTTACAGTTTCTAGCATATATATGAGCGTCTCTAAACAGAGTAGGCCAGTAATAGCCGACTCTTAGTATCTTGTGAGTGTTGGTATTCCTTCAGAACCTTGTTTGTCTCTTCACGTTCGAGACATCTCAAAAGTACCCCATCATAATTTATGTGAAGAGCACCAAATTTATGAGGCAATATTGTGTTGATTTTATTCTGAGATCTCTCTTTTCCTTAGGGTTTAGGTTTTCTAGGAAAGTCCCATGATGTAGGAGATAAATTAGTTTTCCATACCAAGACTCCTACACTGGGGGAACATATAAAGCTTCACTACACCATAACGCCAATTCATTCTCCCACTCGGAGTCTTCATTGACTTGGTCTTGGGCCTCAATGACCAGTTTACAAAATCCCTGTCCCTTAACTTGTTTGGCAGGTTTTATATCTAGATCAAATTATTGGACAAATTCCATCCAATTTCCTCTTCTTTCTGCCATTTACTGTTGAGTGAATAAGGATCGGACTACGGGATGAGGCACAATGACTTTGGTGCGATTTTTTAGGATGCAAGATCTAAATTTTTTTACTTCTTTGTATATCGTATAAGCATGTTTGTCTATCATAGGGTTATTCAGTTAAGACCCTTGGAGATTAGTGCTCATAAATGAGATCAAGGCCTCATTGTTGTCATCATCCTTCTGAGTCAATACTGCAGATAAACATTGGTCAATAGCAAAAGTACAAAGGAAAAAACATTTTCTAAAGTCAGGACTTCACAACACTGAAGCTTGAGATATTGCAGTCTTGATATTTTTGAAAGAGTTTTTTCGCTCGTCATCCCATTTAAAATCACCATCCTTGCGAATCATTTTTTGTAAGGGTTTGATAGTTTCAGCGAAATCGGGGGTGAAATTCCTCACAAAATTGATTTTCCCAAAGAAGGATTGCATAGCCTTTTTATTGTGGGGTAAGGGAAGATGAGATATTTTTATAATTTATTCTGGGTCTATGCGAATTCCTTGTTGAGATATTATATGACCTAGTAATTTCCCTTCCTTGACACAAAAGATAGTTTTCTTAAGGTTTAAATATATACCTTATTTTCTACACCTTTCAAAAATATGGGTTAGATGTTGGATGTGATCTTCTCTCTTCCTTGAATACACAGTTATGTCATCCAAATAGACTAATACACACTTCTTGATCAGTCCCCGAAAAGATATGTCCATGGCTATATGGAAGGTTTCCTCTACATTAATTAACACAAAGGGCATGCGTTTATAAGAAAAGGTTCCCCACTTGGTTCGGAAGGTAGTTTTCAATCAGTCTTCCTCTGAAACTAGAACCTGGTTGTAACCTAAAACGCCATCTAGTAGGGAGAAAATATCAGAACTAGACACGGTCTGGAAGAGATGTTCCATTGGTGAGACTGGGTAGTTATCCTTTTCTGATGCTCTATTGAGGTTTCTGAAATCCACACACAGGAGGATTTCCCCTTATTTTTCCTGATAGGAACCAAATTTTCTACCCAGGCAGAGTTTCTAACTTGAAAGATAATCTTGGCATCTAGTAATTTCTTTAACTCATGACACATGAGGGGTTCTAGGGATGGGTGGTACATTCAAAGATTCTATTGGAATGGTTTCACTCCATATTTTAGAAATATTGTGTGTTGAATAATATGAGTGTCATAAGTTTTCAGATCTTGGTAGGACCACGAAAAAACATCTTGATATTCTCTAAAAAGTTTGAGATGGGATTTCCTCTCTTCTGTAGACAGTGTCTTGCCTAGATTTATATTTTTATGGTTTTCTAGGGTTCCTAGCTTTATAGTCTCATACATGGGACATGAGCTCCACGTCTTTGTGTTTTTTGACCCTTTAAATCTTTCCCTTAAGTCAAAGAGGTTATCCAAATCAGCTACCCCTTTCAGTATCGTTTGAAACTTGGGTATGTTACTAGAGTGGTTTGTTTCACATCTTTTTCATGGGAATCAGTTTCTACTAATTGATCTTGGAATACTTCATCGTCAATAGCCAAGTATTTAAAATTTTCCTGATTGGTTAGGAATTTTATAATTTGTTCATCTCCTTCAAAGACCTTCCAATTAGAAATATTTTTGGGCACTGATGGTTTGTAGAGGATTTCCACAGTGAACCTGGAGGTTTCATAGTCTTCTAAAGGGGATATCCTCGAGGTAGAAGTTGTCATGGAATCAGCAAGAGTATTATTTGTCCTAGGAATCACTGTTATATTGAAGGCCTCAAAAATTTCTATTAGCTTGTGCACTTCCTGTTGATAATTCCTCAGGTGGGGAGAGTTGCAATGTATAGTATTCTTTACTTTCCTAACGATGATTTCAGAGTCCCCGATTTTTTTTTTTTTTTTAACGTTTAAGTCCCTGGATTTATTTAGTCCTTTCACTAAAGCTTCATACTTGAAAAAATGATTAGTGCATTCAAATTCTAGTCAGCAGGATAGGAAATTTCGCTTCCCCTTTGGGTCAATGAAAATACATCCTCCTCCTGACCCTTCTTGCGATTTAGACCCATCAAAGTACAGGGTCCAAAATTGTGAGAGAAAATCATTATCTTCTCCATGCTTGCTAACTTCCTCCCCTCCACTTATTTTGTCTGTGGTTTCCAAAAAAGGTTCTTGACAGAAGAGGGTTTCTTCCACTGCTACCAGTAGATTTACTTGAAAAGTCATTTCAGATTTTTGAGTAAGAGGTACATCACATGAGAGAGGGGAGAAATTTCCGAAATCAGAAGTGCTGGAGTAGTTTCCTTGTTGCCATATTTACAAATAGAAGGTAGAGTATGCTTGTTTTTCATTGATGGAAAGATAAACACGACGAGAGTATACTTGTTTTTCAATGATAGAAAGATCAACAACGCAGCGATAATGGCATGGAAAGAACAAAAGTGTAAGCTCATGAGGAGGAGCAACAGTGATCGTTGGATCACCCATCCTGAATTCTTGATGGTCATTAGATCTTAATTCAGACAGGAGGAGCGCGTAGAAGAGGAGAACAAATCTGAGACATTGGATTTGAGCGTCGAGGACAAACAACCATCGGATCCTATATAACTGAGAAGAGGATAAGGATGAGTACTATCCTCTAAACTCGCAATACACAAAGTCACGAAACAATCTTGGGAATTGAAGCCAGAGCACATGTGGCGAGTGACTGGAATTTCGTTGACTTACACATTAGAATAGTTAAAGGAGAGTGGTGTGGAAACTCGTGATACGCAAAGTCGTGAAACAATTCTGGTCGTTTTGGCCAGAGGACACATGGTGAGCGATTTCCATTTTGTTGACTTGCACATTGGAGGAGTCAAAGGAATATGACACAGGAACTCGCAACATGCAAAGTCGCAAAATGATTTGGATCGTCGGATCACCAAAGTTCTGGACCATTGATATGACAAGAGAAGCTCTTGAATGTTTGGCCCGTGGTCATAGCTAAGGTCACATTGTTGAAGGATGAAGGGAGGAGCTAGCACGCTGCTAAGATCCATTTTGGAGTTTTACAAGTCGAGACTTATGAGGAAACTCACAGCAGGAAATCACGACATGATCATAGTCGTCCGTCAAAGGGAGAGATCTGAACCATTGATCTGATATGGAGTATTTTGGATATCGCAACTTGGGAGAGTCGATACACCTCATACCAAGATCTCTGAAGTCACGAGTCATGAAGAACCTTCTGTATAAGCGCTTTGTCACAACTGGTGGTCATATGAGAGGAAGGAGCTAGCCCAGCTAAGCTCCATTTCATAGATCGCGACATGGGAGAGTCAATGTGTCTCATCACAAGATTTCCGAAACGCAAAATCGCGAAATCACTTTCTGTTTAGTGTTCGGTCATAACCAATGGGCATATAGGATAAACATGAGTCCCTGTGGGTGTAATCCAATGGTTCTGGTTAATTGGGAATTTGATCGAAGGGATACTATTTAACCTCACAGTTAATTGTTCAGTTACGATTCAATTACCAGAACTGAATCATAGTTCTTGGATGTTTGGGGATTCAGTTGTGAGGCATTTTCATTGGAGATTCAAAGTGTAACTGAATCGGTGGAAGAGCATAAAAGAGATATGCAATGACTATGTGAGGTTGGTTGTTCTCATTGGAAAAATGAGTTGAACTGGGAGAAAGGAAAATAACAGTATGCACAGTGTGCGATCAAACTCAGAGATGAGAAACAAAAGCTGAACATAATAGAAAAGGTGAAGAGAGAAGAATTAACACATACCAAAGAGCTTGAGAGGAACAGAGAAAGAACAGATAGAAAGAGATAGAAAGTCAAGGCAAGTATGAATAGAGAAGAAGAATAGTGAAACAAAGAAGAATTGCAGAACAAAGAAGAAGTGGTAAGAATTGATATACTTGTATTGTTGTTTATTCAATCACTTATTTATAATCAGGGAGGTAGGGTGGTGCTAGGGAGGACTGTATTCCTCTGTTATTCAAGTTGGTTCTTGAATACTAGAAGTTGAAGCTTTCATCTAGTTGTGGCTAGAAAATAGGGTGGAAGGGTGCTGCTTGGGAAAACACAAAGTTTTATGAATGCAATTGGTGCTTGTATAAGTGGAAGCAGGTGCTTCCATCCAATTGGTGTTGGAACACTTAGGGAGTTGGTGTTTCCTTCTAGTGGGTGCTAGAGAAATCAGAGGGTTGGTGCTCTCAACAAGTTGAAGCTTGTGAAACATAGGTATTAGCCTCACATTGAGTTGGTGCTCAAAGATAGATGATATACAGAACTTAAAAGACTACCTATCATTCAAAGAAGAAGAGGTTTTCTCCCTTTATGGGTTTCCTCGTGAAAATATGTCTCTATGTATATCTTATGGGTGACTGATGTTCATTATTTATGTTGTTCATATCTTGTATAATATTGATGGTCACTTGGAAGAATTAAAAATTGTTTGAATTGTCATAAGTTGCTTAAGCACAGTAACAACTGATTCACCCCCCCCCTCAACTATCTTAGTAATTTCAACAATTGGTATCAGAGCGAGTTCCTTTTATTTAAAGGTAGATCTAGAAGCTTAAACATGAAAATTCATGAAGGGACTTTAACCAATAAGCCTCCTCTATTTGATGGAACAAATTTTTCCTTCTAGAAGGTTAGAATGAGAAGATACATAATGGCCTTAGGTGCTGATGTTTGGGATGTATTAGAGATTGGATACATAAATTCTGTTGTACTAGATTCCAAGGATGATAAGTTAGAATTTATCTTTAATGCTAAGGGAATGAATGCTATCATGAATGGACTTGTTGAAGCAGAGTTTATAAAGGTGATGCATCTTGAAACTTCCAAAGCAATGTGGGATAAACTTATTAGCAATTATGAAGGAAATGAGAAAGTAAAAGATGCCAAACTTCAAACATATAGATTGAAATTTGAACAACTAAAGATGAATGAAGATGAAATAGTTAACAAGTATTATTTAAGAGTTGAAGAGGTTGTGAATTCCATGAAGGGTCTTGGTGAAAAGATTTAAGAATCATTTTTAGTGCATAATATTTTAAGATCTATGCTTGATAAATTTAATCCAAAAGTCTCTGCAATAGAAGAACTAAATTATATTAAAACTCTGTCCATTGATAAACTCTTGGGAACTCTAAATGCATATGAAATGAGAATTAGCAAAGATAAATCCATTACTAGAGAAGCATCTTTTAAGGCAGACAATAATACCGATACACAACTAGATGATATTGAAGATTTTTTTTTGAGAAGGTTAAAGAAAGGATTAGGCAAATACCAAGGCAAGATTCCATTCAAATGATTTAACTGTGGTAAAATAGGGCATTTTTCATCTAAGTGTCCTCACAAGAAAAATGACCAAAAGGACTAGAACTCTGATGATGAAAAGAAATACAAATTTAAGAAAGATAGTAAAAAGAAAAGTTTGTGTGCAAACAATGACGACTCCTCAGAAGACATAGATAGCAATTCATCCTGCAAAGACAAGGTGAATGATTTTATGCTTATGTCTATGGGAGATCTTGATGATGAAAATTTAGGAGGTGAAATGGATGACGAAGAAGTTGTGGTGGATATGGAAGGTGAATTAATCATTGCTTTGGAAGAAATTGATAGACTCAGATGTAAGAAGAGAAAACAAAAACAGTTGTTGATGCAGATTAAAATGAATGGTTAAAAACGTGATGAAGACTTTTCCCTACTAAAAGTGGAGCTAGAAGAGGCATAGAGAATATAGGACATTCTAAAACAACAATTATCATAGAAGAAAGCAAGGTGTGAAGCCTTAGAAGAAGAGATAGTAAAAACCAGAAAAGAGATGGAGAAGTTTAAGGCATTGTATCACCAAAATCTTTCAAGTATTAAAGCCTCAGAAGGATTAACTTCCATTATAAATCAGAAAAGGAATTCAAAGTTGAAAGTTGGCTTGGGTTATGAAGAAGGATCAATTATTGATCAACCAAATAACACAAAATCCATCAAGTTTGTCAAATCTACAATCATTGACAACAACCACTCTGTAGAAACAAAGAAAGATAATCAACCACCAAGAAGGAAAGAAAGAAAAAGTACTAGAACCAAATTTATAGATCAAATAAATAACACAAACACATCCTCTGGTCAAAGAAATCATCAACATGAAAGAAATCAACTCGTTCAAAGAAGACAACCATTTTCCAGGTACAAAGAATTTTTCTATGGATATTGTTTTTTCTGTTCTAACTTTGGTCACAAAGCTATACAATTTTCTTTAAGATTTAGATATGAGAAATCAAGATACTCAAGGAGTAAATTTCCTCCACAACAAATATTGAGATGACCAAGTAACAAACAACAACAGACTACAAATTATGTGATGGCTGGGAAAAAGATGCAGGTTAAGCATAACAATAGTTATGAGAATAACAATCATTATGATATGTTATTCAGTGAACCATAATGTTACACCTGCCATGAATATGGACATAAAGCTGCAGATTGTCACTTAAGGAACTATAAGCCAGATTTGAATCCTGCTACTGAAAATTTCAAGGTTTGGAAGAAGAAAGAAGATGACCAGTGTGGATTAATGTTATCATCCCAAAGAAAAAATAATACCTGGTATATTGACAGTGGATGTCCCAAACATATGACTGAAGACGAAAGTAAGTTTCTAACTCTAAGTGAAAACAAATAAGGGAATGTAACTTTTGGAAATGATGCACCAGGAAAAATAAAAGGTAAAGGAATGGTAAGTCTGAGTAATGGCAAAGGAAAATCTCAATATGTGTTCTTCGTAGATGGTCTAAAACATAATCTTCTTAGTTTCAGTCAAGTTTGTGACCAAGGATGTGAAGCTGTTTTTAGTTCTAAAGATTGTAGAATAAAATTTGTGAATTCAGGACAGCTGATTGCAAAAGGCATAAGAACAAAAAACAATGTCTATGTGTTAAAAGAAGAAAAATAAGAATTCCACTTAAGCAAGTATGATGAAAGTTGGCTATTGCATAAGAGACTTGGAAAACTAAATTGTGATCATATAATCAAGCTTAGAAACAGTGGGGCGGTAAAAGATCTTCCAAATATATCAAATCCATATGATTCTATTTGTAAACCTTGCCAGATAGGAAAGCTTACTCGGACACAATTCAAATCTAAAAACTTTCCTTCAACAGAAAAACCTCTCCAGTTAGTACATATGGATTTATGTGGACCATCAAGAAAAGAAGGTACAGGAAAAGAAAAATAATTTGTGCTGATTATTGATGATTATTCTAGACTAACATGGGTTGCCTTTTTGAAGGAAAAATATGAAGCATTTGAAAAATTCAAAGTGTGTAAGGCTCCGATTGAGAATCAAACAGGAAAAATATTGAAGGCAGTAAGGTCTGATAGAGGAGGAGATTTTAGTTCATGGAACTTCAAAGAGTTATGTGATAAACATGTTATCAAACGAGAATACACTATTCCAATGACTCCACAACAAAATGGAGTAGTTGAGAGGCAAAATAGATTAGTTCAACATATGGCAAGATCAATGATGAATGAAAGGAATATTGCTCAGACATATTGGGTGGAAGCAATCCATACAATTGTTCATATCCTTAAAAAATATCATCTCAGGCCACACAATGACAAGACTCCTTATGAACTATGGTTTGGAAGACCTGCTTCAATCAAGCATTTTAAAGTCTTTGGGAGTAAATGTTACATCAAGAATAATGATGAAAATATTGGCAAATATGATGACATGGATGATGAAGGTATATTCTTAGGTTATGCTACAAAAAATAAAGGATACAAATGTTATAATAAGAGGCTGCATAAATTGGTTGATTGTATCGACATAAAAGTTGATGAAGAAATCCCAGTACGTAATGTAATCAATATTGAACCAAGCACAAAAGATATAGTTGAAGTTGAAGATGATCAGGTACAAGGATCAGAAAGAGAAGAATTTGAATCAGATGAAGGCACAAATACTCAGGCTGACACAAATCAATAGAAAGAAACAAAACTACCTCTCAGAATTGATAGAAAGAATCATCCTGAAAATCAGATAATTGGATATATAGATAAATGAGTTCAGACAATAAGGAAATTGATTAAAGACTCAGAACAATCTCACGTTTCTTTTCTATCTATGATTGAACCTAAAAAATTTTATGAAGCCAACAAGCATGATGATTGGATTAGAGCTATGAATGAAGAGCTTGATCAGATTGAGAAGAACAATACTTAGGAGCTTGTTCCTAGACCTAAATATAAGAATGTAATAGGTTCCAAATGGGTGTTCAAGAATAAAATGAATGAAAAAGGACAAGTTGTTAGGAATAAAGCCAGATTGGTCTGTAAAGGGTATGTACAAGTTGAAGGACATGAGTTTGATGAAACCTTTGCAACAGTGGAAAGATTGGAATCCATCATAATGTTTTTTGCATATTCACATCATAAGAACTTTAAAGTGTATCAGATGGATGTTAGGTTATCATTTCTTAATGGAGATCTAGAGGAAGAAGTATATATGGAGCAACCTGAAGGATTCTCATTGACAGATAATCCTGATTATGTCTGCAAGTTGAAGAAATATTTATATGGACTGAAACAAGCACCACGAGCTTGGTATTATAGATTGGACAATTTTTTACAAGACAAAGGGTTCAAGAAAGGTACTGTTGACAACAATCTCTACATTAAGTCTGAAGGTGATGATTTACTAGTTGTTTCGGTTTATGTAGATGACATTTTTTTTGGCTATACTAATGATTCCTCTGTCCAGTGGTTTTCTAACTCTATGCAAACATATTTTGAGATGTCCATGATAGGAGAATTGCCATACTTCCTTGGTTTACAAGTAAATCAGAGTTCTGCAGGAGTTTTTAGCACTCAAGAAAAATATTTGAAAGAGATGTTGAATAAGTTCCAGATGGAAGATTCTTCCCTTGTTAGTACACCTATGGTGGTCAGTTGCAAGCTCAATAAAGATGATATTTCACCTGATGTTGATCAAAGGACATATCAATCAATGATAGACAATCTTTTGTACATCACAACATCCCGTCCTGATATGATGCAAGTTGTTGGAATGGTAGGTCGTTATCAGTCTGCTCCTAAACAATTTCATTTAGTAGTTGTAACAAGGATATTCAAATACTTGAAGGGCACAATGACTTATGGTCTGTGGTATCCTAGAAATCATAATTTTTAGTTAACTTCTTATTCAAATGTTGATTGGGAAAATTGTGTGGATGAGAGAAAGAGCACCAATGGAGGTGCATTCTTCCCAGGTGACTCGTTAGTATCATGCATTAGTAAGAAGAAAGGATATATTTCCTTATCAATTACAGAGGCAGAGTACTGTTGGTCACTATAATTGCTTAATTAATTTCAAACAACCAAGTGAAACATAAATTATCAACCCAGGGAAGTCTTTTGTTTCAAAGATAGTTGCGCACTATATATGCTCAATTCCAAAAGCACTTAGTGTTGTAGTAA
>ML779724.1:19851-50998 GCA_009831015.1 Picea engelmannii
ATTAAGCATATAATAATGAGAAAGGACGTTGTGTACCTTGGAATGATCAGGTGAAATGATAGTATAAGTCAAAATACAGGTGATGAAGGGTATAATAATGGAAAAAAGTATGGGCAAAAAGGGTACAATATGTGGTCCTAACAAGTACATTGTTTTTGCTACTTGTTGCACTTAGATTTTATGGATGATACAAACTCTTGCAGATATGAAAGGTAACTTATACTGATCCCATACCACTTCACTGTGATAACACCAGTGCCATTAGTGACTCCAAGAATCATGTACTTCATTCAAAGACTAAGCATATACCAATAAAATACCATTTTATTAGAGAAGAAAATACAAACAGAGTTGTTCAGTTGAATAATATTCCTTCCATAGAACAGATAGCTGACATATTTACTAAATCGTTAGCAATGACACCTTTTGGGTATATTCGTCAGAAGTTGAGGGTTATATCTTCTCTTGTCTAATCTGTTCACCTTGTCAGGGGGAGTATGTGCTTGTCACATATCTGATACCTTTGAGATGTACTGCAACAACTCAAGGGGAGTGTGTTTCTTCCTTGACATTGATGTCAAAGGGGGAGAAAGTGTGGTAATGGTAAGGACACTATAGTGGTATGGTTGGACCAGGCAAAGTAGTGCAGTTCTTCAAGGTTGCCATCAATTCCAAAGGGGGATATTATTGGCATATTTACAAACAGAAGGCATAATATGCTTGTTTTTCATTGATGGCAAGATCAACACGATGGAATTATACTTGTTTTCCAATGATAGCAAGATCAACAGTGCAATGATAATGACATGGAAAGAAACAAAATGCAATCTCAGGAAGAGGAGAAACAATGATCGTTTGATGACCCATCCCAAATTCCCTATGGTTGTCAGATATGAATTCAGATAGGAGGAGCATACAAAAGAGGAGAAAAAATCTCAAACGTTGGATCTGAGCACCGAGGACAAATAGTCGTCGGATCCTGTATAACTGAGAAGAGGATAAGGCTGATAAATATCCTATAAAATCATGATACACAAAGTCATGAAACAATCCTGGTCATTGAATCCATAGGACACATGGCAGGCGATTGGAATTTCCTTGACTTGCACATTGGAGGAGTCAAAGGAGCATGGTGTGGAAACTTGCGATACGCGAAGTCACGAAACAATCCTGGCTGTTGAAGAAAGAGGACACATGGAGAGCGATTGGCATTTCGCTGACTTGCACATTGGAGGAGTCAAAGGAATATGACATATGAACTCATGCCATGCGAAGTCGCGAAATGATCTGGACCGTCAGATCACCAAAGTTCTGGACTGTTGATATGACAAGCGAAGTGTTTGAATGTTTGGCCCATGGTCATAGCCAAGGTAACATCATAGAAGGATGAAGGGAGGATCTAGCACGCTGCTAAGATCCATTTTGGAGTTTCAGAATTTGGGAGTTATGAGGCAACTCACAGTAGGAAATCGCGAAATGTGAAATCACGACATGATCATAGCTGTCCATCAAAGGGAGATATTTGAACCATTGATCTGATATGGAGTATTTCAGATATCATGACTTAGGAGAGTTGAGACACCTCATACCAAGATCTACAAAGTCGTGAGTTGCAAAGCACCTTCTAGATAAGCACTTAGTCACAACTGGTGGTCATATGAGAGGAAGGAGCTAGCCCAACTAAGCTCCATTTTAGATATCGCGAATTGGGAGAGTCGAGATGTCTCATTAAAAGTTTTCCGAAATGTGAAATAAAGAAATCACTTTTTGTTTAGCATTTGGTCACAACCAGTGGGAATATAGGATAAACACGAGTCCCTGTGGGTGTAATCCAACGGTGTTGGTTAATTGGGAATTTGATTGAAGGGATACTGTTTAACCTCATGGTTAATTGTTCAGTTACAATTCAGTTAGCATAACTAAATCATAGTTCTTGGACGTTTGGCGATTCAGATACTGAGGCATTTTCATTGGAGATTCGAGGTGTAGATGAATCGGTGGGAGAGCATAAAAGAGATATGAAATGACTATGTGAGGTTGGTTGTTCTGACTGGAAAAATGAGTTGAACTGGGTGAAAAAAAAATCAAAGTATGCACAGTATGAGATCAAACTCAGAGATGAGAAACATAAGATGAATAAAACAGAAAAGGTGAAGAGAGAAGAATGAACACATACCAAAGATCTTGAGAGGAACAAAGAAAGAATAGATAGAAAGAGACAACAAGCCAAGCCAAGTATGAACAGAGCAAAAGAATAGTGAAACAAAGAAGAATTGCAGAACAAATAAGAAGTGGTAAGAATTGATATACTTGTATTGTTGGTTATTAAATCATTTATTTATAATCAGGGAGGTAGGGTGGTGCTAGGGAGGACTGTAGTCCTCTGTTATTCAATTTGGTTCTTGAATACTGGAAGTTGAAGCTTTCATCTAGTTGTGTTTAGAAAATAGGGTGGCAGGGTGGTGCTTGGGAAAACACAAAGTTTTCTGTATGCGAGTTGGTGCTTGTATAAGTGGAAGTAGGTGCTTCCATCCAGTTGGTGTTGGAACACTCAAGGAGTTTGTGCTTCCTTCTAGTGGGTGATAGAGAAATCATAGTGTTGGTGCTCTCAGCAAGTTGAAGCTTGTGGAACAGAGGTAGTAGCCTCACATTGAGTTGGTGCTCAAAGATATATGATGTACAGAACTTAAAAGACTTCCTATCATTCGAAGAAGAAGAGGTTTTCTCCCTTTATGGGTTTCCTCGTGAAAATATGTCTCTGTGTATATATTATGTGTGACTGATGTTCATTATTTATGTTGTTCATATCTTGTATAATATTGATGGTCACTTGGAAGAAATTAAAAATTGTTTGAATAGTCATAAATTGTTTAAGCACAGTAACAATTGATTCACCCCCCCTCTCAGCTGTAATAGTAATTTCAACATGCCTATCATGGGAAAATCTGTTGATGAGGGTTCATTGAAGGATTCTAAAAAGGTGACAATATGTTTGAGATATCTTTCCCTATCGATCATAATCATCTTTGTGTGGCACTTTAATGGAAACCAAAGGTGAGCCCAGACCATGCTAAAGTATCCATTCAACTTTTCAGACCAATATCGACTAAGTAGAAGTCCATAAGCTTCTATTATATCCACTACAATGATGTCAATCATTTGAACAAATTTAAGGTGTGTAGCCATTTTGATCATGACATCCTTGAGTTCTCCAATAACGTTTACCCGAGTCATGTCTAGTTGTATAATGTGTTTATCACTTTTGAGTAGGATTGCATTTAATTTCTTGCAGATAGATAATGGAATGAAATTAGAGGATTCCCCTAAGTCAACTAAACAATTATGGAGGTTTTGGTTTGTTGTCCCTTGACCAAGTTTTGAGGAATACTTGGTCATATTTGACCATTTTGGACTTTGACAGCCTGTCAAAGATGGAGCGCTAGGCGAAGTAGAGATCATGGGATCTTGGCCCACTTGTGGGGCCTTTTAGGGTTTTGGGTTAATGTAATGGGAAAGGGATTTCAGCCCATGGGTTTACCCATGTTTTATGCCTATTTTGTAAAGTATAAATAAGTAGCTAAGAAATGTAAGAGAGAGAGAGAGAGAGAGAGAGAGAGAGAGAGAGAGAGAGAGAGAAAAGATAAGCTAAGTGCTAGTAAAGGATTTGTGTATATTATGTGACCGACCTGCAGAGCTGAGTGCAAGTGTTGTAAGTGCTGAGTGCATGGATTGTAAGAAGGCTCTGTGTTGGATCTACTTGGGGAAGGGGGATCTGGCGAGGTGCACACAGATATCTTGTCCTATGTGGAGTACAAGTGTGAGCTCTCTGTTGTAACCTGATTGACCAAAGCTAATAAAGAAGAAGAAGACTCTGTGGATGTAGCCCCAGGGTGGGGGTGAACCACGGTAACTCTGTGTATTGTGATCTATGCTTCGACCTAATGTGTTGATTTCTTTCCATATGTTATGCTTTGATATGATTATGCTATGTGATTTTCTATGATACTCTTAGATAGATCCACTTTGCTTTGTGCTTCTTAGATGTATGGGCGTAGATCTAACATATATGGAAGTGCTGAGTACTAAACCTATTTTTTTGATACTAAGTGATAACTTAACCTAGATCTAAGTGAATGCTATGGTGCTCTATTCCATCTGTGGAGTACCTTGAGGGTTAAATAATGATGAACGATCTTTGCTAAAGTACTTGCTAAGAGTAAGAATCACAGATCTATGTCCCAACTAAGGTTGCAGACACCTAAGTCTTGCAACCACCCCTGCCTCTACCTCGGGTGAGACTTCATCTGCTTAGTAGGTGTTGGCGAAAGGGCCAGTAGTTAGGGTTTTGTTGGTGCATTGTTGAAGCATTGAACCCTGGGTCTGCCCCTGTGCCAACAAATGGTTCCGTTGATGGGACCTGAAACTGTGATTGTTGGGAATTGTGGAAGAAGAAACTTTTTGCAAAAGAAAGCCCCGTGCATAGACCTGTTTCCCTAGTGCACATCATTTTACTCGACCTGTGAAGATTTGTGCCAGGAATAAGGTCAGATACAAAGAAAGGAATATCATATCCAAAGAAAATAAGTGAGATTTGAATGCTCTATGCTCTAAGAAAAGTAAAAGTGGAAATTTTTGAAAGAAAGAAGTCAGATCTGCAGAAAAAGAGGTAAGATCTGTAAGCTTTGTGCTCTAATAAAGGTAAGAATAGTCAAAAGTCCTTATATCTGGAATCTTTATGCTCTGTAGAAGTAAGATAAGTGATTTTTTTTTTTGTTTCTAGAGCATGGATCTAGGTATGTTTGATAGATTTTGTCCTAGCTTAAAAACTAGGGTATTAATCGATGAAAGAAAGTTTGATATGAATAGATCTGATAAGTATAATGATAGATATGTTATACCTATGCATAGAAATAATGTCTAGACTAACAAGTGTATGTAGGATCCTAGAAAGAAATTTGTGCAGGCTAGCCACTATGATCCTAGTGCACAGTACACGAAGAGTTGGGGACCATTGAAGAGAAACAGAGGATTAACTCTTTGTTACAGTTGCAGAAGACCAGGACATCTTGTTAAGGAATTCCCTGGGAGAAAACCTAGTTGTCTATGTTGCAAAGATTTGGACCATGACGTATTGGATTTCCCTAGAATGGTCGCTAAGTTGGAAAGGATGAATCTGAATCAAGAAAACCAGAAGGAAAATCTAGAAAAGGAAGAAACCCAGAAAGAATCAGAGAAAATATTAATACGGATAAAGGAAACCCTAAAGAAACATAAAGATGTCCAATTACCAGAGATCTTCAAAGAAAAGGAGCAAGCCAAAGAAAGAATAAGGGACTTTGACATTTTCTATATTCTTGATGAAGAAACACAAGTGAAAATTATTCCAGAAAGAACTTGGGAAGCTATAGGAAAGCCTGCCTTGATCCCTTCCCTAGGAGGAACAAGTTTATTAAGAGGAAAGCTAGTAAACCTATGTGGAAGGCTCGCTTGGATACCTATGACTATCAATGGAAATTTGATAGAGGAAGACTTTGAGATTATTAAATTTGCTAAAGACAGTGCCCCGTTTACCATGCTCATAGGAAAACCTTGGATTGATAGAGAACAAGCCAGACGAAAAGAGGAAGAAGAAATTTTGGAACAAAAGAAGCATGATTTAAAAAACTTTATGGCCAGAAGGATCGCACACTTGATTGAAGAAGATAAGAGCAGATCACAGGCAATTAATACTAGCAACCCTGATGTCTAGGCTAAGAGAACACTAGAGGATCCATAGAAGATTGAGTCACCTATTTTCAATACAAAAGAAGTATTATCCAAGAACCCTAGGAAAGAATTTCAACAGTGTGAAGTAACTAAGACAACAAAAGGTAAGCATCAAAATGGTAAAAGAATTACTGAGATGAAGCTCACTGGGAAGAAGGCTAGAAAGTTAAGAAAGAAAAAGGCTAATATTGTAAGGTCACAAGAAGTTCTAGAGGATACTTCGCAGAAAGAAACATTGTAGAATTGGAACTTCGCTGAGATATCAGAACAACAACATAGATTACTTTGCCATGACGAAGCAATATAGTTGTTGGGGATGATATATCCATTCAAATTCCACTCTGAATGGGAAGAAAAGCAATAAAGGTTCGTCATCGAACTGTTGAAATGCGCCATAATGGGTTGAACCGAAGTTAATGAAGGATCATAACCGTTGCATGTAGACCGTTGCTGAGTTTCCCTACTTATTCCAGTTCACCACACACCGAGAATACTTTTTGCTAAGTGAGAATTTGAGCACGAAACCTTAGATTAAGTCACCCTGAGATCATTTCCTTGTTCCCATACTATTCACTGTAGTCTCTGAATTCCTTTCACACCCGCGCTAGCTGACCCAAGCTTGTATGTCGGATGAGCTCAGCGCTGTTGAGAAAATCGTTGAAGAAGTTTTAATTGACTTAATGTATGAGAGAGTCATGTCAGAGTGAGGAGTGTCTATAGGTGTACATGCATTGTCCTCGGGATCATTTCTAGCTTCCCTCTCCACTGCTCGACTAGGACCATCCCAACTGCCTTCAGAAAGACGATCTAAGCTCAGAAATGACTTCACCACTGTGAAGATGATCCCAAGTATCTTGCCTAAGTATATCCCACCACTAAGAAGCATAGTGAATCAAGACATTGTACCCAGAGACTTTGACTATGCTTTGGTCACTGCGTACCTCATGAAAGGGGTGCACACAGTTCGTGTTGACCAGGATAATCTCACAACACTAAAATTTAGTGATTTTAACCTTGGATATCACAAAATTTACAATATGCTAGCCCTGCACAAGTACTTAACTATCACAAAAGGGAGGAACCTGAAGATTGTCCCTCGACAATGGACCCATAACCTCGCAGAGTCAACCCTCCTCAATGTAATGAAGATTCCTCATTTTGGGAGGCATCAGGAAGTGAATGCAGGCGTCAGATTGTTGTTGTCTTGCTACCATGGAGGATACTTATGGTTGGATCGCCGCATCATGGTGGATTTGATTCTGATCAATTGGATCATATGGCTAAGCATGCAGGGCCCTGACCAACAAGAGTTTTACCCTAGAAAGACCGTAGATCACACTCTCACGTAGCAAATAAAAGATACATATGGTGATGTAGAGAAGGGCATGCAAGGCTACAAGGTAGCCTCCATCGAGAATGCAGTAGTCTGCCTTGATTTCCAGATGATCGCAGGAAAATTAGTCTGAAAGAACATACCCACACAGGTGACTGAATTTGTAGTTGACCTCACAGGGAAGTGTGCGGAGGGACTACAAATGAACTAGGAAAAGTACCTTGAAAATCAGCTAGAGCTTGACTGTAGAGAAGCGCAAGACCAAGGGTATGAGTTCCACTTTATTTGGTTTCTCTTACTCATTGCTTTCATTGCTTGGGAACTACCAGAAGGTGCCACTTTTCCAGATATTGAACCCTTCAAACCACTGGCTACGAATTTTTGTACGCTATGGTACTCCAGCGACATGAACAAGCATTGGCAATCTAATGTTGTCTTCCATGCTTATTACAACCAAGTGAATTATGCAATCTAGTCTACGCTACGTTTCACACCAAACACACTTCATAGATTTAGACCTTTGATCAAATTCAACGTGGACCACCACTTCACCTATATCACATCACGCACTGATGAGCACAAACAACAACTCCAATCATACTACAAGCTGATAGATGAAGACTTGGAGTAGATTATGAAGGAATGGTCGGAAGACCTACTTGTTCCAGCAGACCCCATATAAATGTTTGACGTGGAAAGCCCTGAAGCTATACTAGATACACCTAGACCAAGAAAGACTAATAAGGGTGATGAAGTTCAAGATATCCATAGTACATCCACAAAGACTACTTCAATCTCACCTGCACAGGGAGGTGATGGTGAAGAACTAGGTGGCACAAATGTTGAGCAAAATAAAGGCAAGGTTACTCCGCCTAGAGAGGAGGAGGATCCATCTAAGAAAAGGAAGGTCACCCCACCAAAGCCCTCATCCTGGAAGAAAACTAAGGCCACCCAGACTACATTTAAGACTACCCTCACACAAGATGACTTAGAATTCTTAATAATTGCGCTAAATGATGCCTCACTAGAGATCGCAGAAAGGCAAGAAGCAAAGTAGGAGGAGATATTCATCCAACTCAAGGGTGAATTTCAAGAAGTGCAGCAGGAACTCCAGTCTAGCCGAGCCATTTCTACTACACCCTTGATGATAGGAACAACGGGAACAAGCGATGATCCCACTCAATTACACTAGATCGTCAAGAAAGTCAAAGCTCGCCTTTGACAAGCTCAAGAAGACACAACCCAGGCCAGCCAGGATTTGGCATAGGTATAGAGTGCACTTATAGTACAACAAAGGAAGGAAGAATAAGAGAAACTTGAGTTACAAGAAAAGTGGGAGGAGGAGAAAGCACAGTTACAGCAGAGCAAGGACCAATTTCTAGCAGAGCAACTTGACATATAGGAACGAGTTCACAAAGAACTTCACTCTGTGATGGTCATTGAAGTAAAAATTGAAGAACATGTCCCACAATAGGTGGCACAACTTGAATAAGTAATCCAACAACTTCAGCAGTGCATCGCAAATCTAGAGCTATGTGTTGTGCCCAATACTCCCCAAGAAGTCAGAGATCTAAGGGAGGAAACTGCCCATAACGTAGTTGATAGGTTAAAAAAATTATCTTTGGAATGCAAGAAGTTGAGCACTAGAAGAACCCAAACATATGATAACCTCATATAGAACCCGAAATTGCATACATTAGAGGCACAACTCCAAGAAGCAAAGCAGCATGGAGATACACTACAGGCATAGTTGAAGGCCTTGACACTAGTCGAAAGAATGAAGCAATTTCCAGAACAATGCATCGCCCAACAACAGGTAAACATGTTGCAAAGTAAAGTGATGGAAGTATCTCAATGACTTCAGCCCCTCGAAGAGAAATCATGCTAGTTGTTCACTGAAGTTGAGAGCCAGGCAACCGAGCTTGAACAGATTGTCATCACCATAGAACAACGCATGGAAGGAACAATAAATGACGCAGTGCTCTAGGAGTTCACTGAGAAAGAGGTTGTCACACTGCAGTAGGTAGAGGTAGCTCAGGCCAATATCGAGACATTCGAAGCAAAGTTTATCATACCAGAGTGACTCGGGATGAGTCACAGGTGAATGTTGGGGCCCTATTGGCCCTTGACCAAGTTTTGAGGAATTCTTGGTTATATTTGACCGTTTTGGACATCGACAGCCTGTCAAAGATGGAGCACCAGGTGAAGCAGAGATCATGGGATATCTGCCCACTTTTGAGGCCCTTTTAGGGTTTTGGGTTAATTTAATTTGAAAGGGATGTCGGCCCATGGGTTTACCCATGTTTTAGGATTATTTTGTAAAGTATAAATAAGTAGCGAAGAAATGTAATAGAGAGAGAGAGAAAAGATAAGCTAAGTGATAGTAAAGGCTTTGTGTATATTATGTGACCAACCTGCAGATATGAGTGCAAGTGCTGTAAGTGATGAGTGCACGGATTGTAAGAAGGCTATGTGCTAGATCTACTCGAGGAAGGAGGATCTGGTGAGGTGCACACATATATCCTGTCCTATGTGAAGTACAAGTGTGAGCTTTGTGTTGTAACGTGATTGACCAAAGCTAATAAATAAGAAGAAGACTTTGTGGACGTAGCCCCAGGGTGTGGGTGAACCACAATAACTCTGTGTATTGTTCTTGGTGCTTCGACCTAATGTGTTGGTTTCTTTCCATATGTTATGCTTTGATATGATTATTCTATGTGCTTTGCTATGATACTCTTAGATATATCCACTTTGCTTTGTGCTTCTTAGATGTATGGGTGTAGATATGACATATATGGAAGTGTTGAGTGCTAAACCTATTTGTTGATGCTAAGTGATAACTTAACCTATATCTAAGTGAATGTTGCGGTTCTCTGTGCCATCTGTGGAGTACCTTGAGGGTTAAATAATTGATGACGGACCCCCAAAGACCCTGCCTCGATAGGTCCCACGCCTGACCTCTCGGTCTAAGGATTGTTCAATACACTTCCCCTTGAGCTGAAGCGGCTCTTTCAATTCCTCCTCTACAATCTCAGAATTCTAATCCACAGGTCCTTCTTCTACCGTCACGGTATTCTGCACACGACCATGAATTTTGGGTTTTGGGACTCACAGAGTTCTGATGTCAAGAACCTCTGTCCCCTTGATCTCCTGAAATGCCAATACCCAAAATGTCGATCCCTGGTATCCCGATATGGCTTCACCCGGTTCCTTACCTTTCGCGATTTCAGAGTTTCAATCCTCGCAATGTGTTGTCCTCTTGTCCTTGGAATTCTCGAAGTTCCGAATTTTGAAATGCCAAAATCCCTAATCCAGGGTTCCCCTCTTCTGAGCAGATCAATAGCTCTAATCCCCTCTTGATCCAATGGCTCAGATCCTTTCAAGATTTATCAATGCGAGAGCTTGACCTCCTGTCAACAGAACTCCCGAATTCCCGATATCTGATTTGCCGAAATGGCCTTTCCTTTTGGTCTTTTTCCTGAAAGCTTGGATTGATGCCACATGTCCTCCCTTAGATGGAGAGTCCTCGTTGTTTCATGATTTCGTGAATTGCGACCTCCAGTGACACAATCTCCTCTATCAACTCGAATCAACGATATCCAAAATACTGATGGACCCTTGATCTCCGCCACGTTTCCTCCATGGATGAATGGTCTAGATCATTTCGGGACTTTTTCCATGGAGTTTCCCGATCTCTCATCCTCGAGACCTCTGAAATTCCGAAGTCTGAAATCCTGCAATCCCGATGTGCTCACTCCTTTGGGACTTCTCCCCTCTGCTCACAAGGGTTAAACTCCATGATTCTTCTGATAGATCCGACGACTATCGACTGTCTGAGTGAGATATGATGGCTCACAATCTCCTCTTCTCCCGTGCACTCTCCTATATATAGACATAGAAACTTTCAACGGTCCAGATCCTTTCGGTATATCCGACGGTAGCTGTGCTCTCTCCTGAGCCTTCATTTTCTTCCAATACTTGGAATATTTTCCAAGTGCTAAAGGCCTCGACCTTTGCCTTGCTTCTGCGAGCTCTTCAGCTTTGATTCTCACCCGTGTTCTCAACAATGTTGTTCCTCCTGAGCTTTCGTTCTTGAATCCTCAAAGGATTCCTCGACTTTTTCACTCCTTGCAGAGTCTTTGCACCTAAGTGTTATCCCTTTGGAGCTTTTCCTATAGCTTCGACCTCTAAGGAATTTATCCTTTTTCCTCTCCTTCAAATGGAGAAATATGATGCCCTCCTAGAACTCCTTCGCTCAAGCAACCTCTTGCTGAGTTTGCAGGGTGTTCAACAACCCTATGCATATGCTCAATGCCCACTTGGAAGAGCTCTTGCAGAATCCCGCAATGATTATGTCTTCCTATTGAACTCACAACAGAGTTCCTCTGTACACTCTGTTCCTGTGCTCAATTCCCTCCTAGGAGAGCCTTACAAAACTCCTCAGAGATTCTGTCTGCAAATGTGTCTCTCATACACAACCTTACCTCCAAGGTATTCAACAACCTTGAGGTCTTCCTCTGAGTTGATGATTTCAGCTTTTGTGCCCTCCTGGTATGCCTTTGTCTGAACCCACAGAATTCAGAAATGCATCCTCTGTGAACGGCTATCAGAACCCGCAACGTTCTGTCACACCCTCCTGGTGTGAAGCCTCAAAGATCTCTGACCCTGAAATCAAACAACCCCTACAAATTCAAACCTAACATACATCTACAACATATAAAGAACACACATAGACATTCATTCAACATAGAAATACTTGCAAGAAAAACTGCTTCTGTTAGTATTAATAAAAATGCCTCTTTACAAAGGTGTTCTAAGAACAAACTTTAATAGAGTCTCGGGTCCTTCTCTACTCTCTCTACTTCTATGATCTCTCTCCTCTGATAATACAAAGAATATCTCTAGATCTTTTACATGAGGGGGCTCTTTGAGCTCTTCCCTCCAAACTCACCAACCCTATTCAATTACATTGAATGGGCTGTCTAGTCCAGAATTAGATCTAGATCTCATCCTTAGAAACATTCAAGGCTATCTACTCTAATTCCTATGCAAAGGCACAACTCCATGGCTCTAAGAACCTTACAACATTAATTACATTCAAATTCAAATTTGAAATGAGGGTTGCGCCTCTCTTCATTGAATGCGTGCACTGATGTGGGCTGGCTGGATGGATGATTGATGTGGAGAGATGCTCCTGCATCATACTCCTCAGCTGTAAAATTCATGAGCTCCTTCTCATGAGCTTCCCATCTCAGCTGTTGAAATCCTCCTGGATGCCAAACAATATTCTAGAGGTTTTCATCTGCTCCACTTCCTTGCTGTTGTTGCTTCTACTACGTTGTTGTTGCTTCTGCTCCTATTGCTGCTTCTCTGAGCAAATTCTCCTTGCTAGAAATCTCTTTTGACCCTAACATCAGCTCCTTGATCTCCTTGATCACTTCGTCCAGCTACTCCAGTGGCTGGCCCTATTATTACAGTCTCCTCTGCTGCAAAAATTTTCTACAGATGGACAGATCATCATGGTCTCCCATGTCATATACTTCGTCTTCTTCCAACCTCACTTGTTAGATGTGCAAGCTCTACACTATCACCGTTCTCTCCAAGGCTTCAATCTGGTCATACAGATAAGAAATGATCATGTTGTCTGCCTCTTCTTCTTCAACTTCTGCAAGCTCCATCGTTGAAGTCTTTTCAGCTTCCTGGTTGAAAATATTGAGCCATTCCTCAGAATGCTCATCTTCTTCCCCTTCTTGGGAAGTATCTAATGTCTTCTCTAATTCTTCTTCCCTGACAGTCACAACTGGTTGTATTTCCCCTAATATTGCTGCTTCATCTACAACACAGACTTCTGCCTCCTCTGGGCTAAGTGGTAGGAATATTTCAATTCCCCCAATCATCATAAGATTCCTCCGATCTTCCTTTTCTATCATCTCCTCTGGCTGATTCAAACTCACCTCTGAGCTCACCTACTCTGTCAGCTCCTCGGTCTAATTCGAACTCACCTCTGAGTCCATGAGACTCTCAGATAGCCTCATTTCTGTTCCCATGCCCACCTAGCAATTTGGGATTTTCTTGCTGCCCTCCTGGTAGTCCATGAGATCCCGAAGTGATCTCATATCATTGCCCTCCTAGCAATGTGAAATTCTCCAGGTTTCCTCATGACAGTCTGTGAGATCCCGCAGTAATCTCAACTCTTTTCCCTCCTGGCAATTGGGAATTTTAGGGCTTCCCTTCTGGCAATCCTTGAGATCTTCAGCTGATCCCAATTCATCCTCACAATCGATGTTTCTCCTAGTCTCTGGTTCACATACCTGAACCATCTCTTTAGGTCTGTCGATGTTTTCAACATGCCTCAACCATCCTCTTAACAACCTATGCTTTCGTCTAGCCATCAACTCCTTGACTGGCCATTTTGCATTCGGCTTCCTCATGGGCCATTCATATACCCATCACAACTTGGCATTCTATTGCATCCACAATGCAAGCTTTTCTATGCCCACCCTTACATCAGTGAGCTCTTCCTCTATTTTTTCTTTTCTCATCAGCTATGGGCTTTCTGTTCAGCATATCTACGACCTTCAGTAGCCATCTTGTTGTATTTGTCTGTCCTCCTGGAAAAAACTCCTGTCACTCTAGACCCTTGAGTGCTTTAGCTTCTCTTCCACAGTCTTCCTGACTATCTCCTTGATTGTTGCCTACCTGCAAACAATCATCACAGAGTATCTAGCGCTCTGTCTTCCTTTGCCTTCTCGCTTCACCTAAAATATATAGATGAAATCCCTCTCTGATACGACAAATTGATGATGCACCCCCAAAGACCCTTCCTCGACAGGTCCCGTGCCTGACCTCCCAGTATAAGGATCGTTCAATCAACTTCCCCTTGAGCTGAAGCAGCTCTTTCGATTCCTCCTCTGGAATCTCATAATTCCGATCCACAAGTCCTTCTTCTACCCTCACGTTCTTCTGCACACGACCATGAATTTTGGGTTTCGGGACTCACAGAGTTCCAATGTCGAGAACCTATGTCCCCTTGATCTCCCGAAATGTCGATACCTGAAATGTCGATCCCCAGTATCCTGAAATGGCTTCACCCAGTTCCTTAGCTTTCTCGATTTCGGAGTTTCAATCCCAAAAATGCGTTGTCCTCTTGTCCTCAGAACTCCTGAAGTTTTGAATTCCGAAATGCCGAAATCCTAAATCTTGGGTTCCCCTCTTCTAAGGAGATCAATGAATCTAAGCCCCTCTTGATCCAATGACTCAGATCCTTTTGGGATTTATTAATGCAAGAGCCCAACCTCTTGTCAATGGAACTCCCGAATTCCCGATATCTGATTTGCCAAAATGGCCTTTCCTTTCGGGGTTTTCCCCAAAATCTAGGGGGTCTAGTCAACAAGAGTCCTCTCCTGGGTGGAGGTTGAACTTCCTTCTTAACTAGTGATACCTGGACCTCTTTACATCCCTTCATCTGGAATTCAATTGTTTTGGATTCCTCGAAATTTTCAGCTAGGGTATGCTTGGCAACCCTTTTTACAAACATGGAAATAGAGTCAGGGAGAGCATTAGCATATACCTACATTTGCAACTCCTAAATGGGTTTAGCTTCAGGTTGAAATTTTTTCAGGATAGTGGTAAATCATTGATATAAGTCTTTAACCTTTTCTTTTGAACTCATGGTGGTGGTGAACAATTCAACCATTAAATATCCCGTAGTGGTTTCTTCTGCAAATTTGTCTAAAAACTCCTTTTGAATCTTCATCCAACTAGTTATGGACCCTACAGGAAAGTTAAAATACCACGTGGAGGTTGAATTCTCAAAGGTATAGGGGAAAATCCTACACAATACATCCTCATGTTGGATATTCATCAGTATAATAGCTAGTATGAACTTTTTAATATGGTCTTCAGGCAATCGAGAGGTTTCATGGTCAATCTTTGGAAGTAACTTTTCTAGATGTCGAGTGAGGATATGAACCCATCCGGGGATTTCCAAAGCATCTCTGGCCAACCATGGTTGATTATTTTGCATTGGGTTTCCCCTTTCTTCATTATGATCATTGTTATCCTCTATGTCATCTGACTTTGAAATTGAGCGATCTGAGTTAAATCCTTGCTCATCAGATTCAAAATCGTCGGGCTCGAAGTAGTTACTAGTTGGTGTTTCATGGATCAGAATAAGGGGATGCTTGATCTCGGTGAGGATGAAATCTATCAGGTCCTCTACTCTGTGAACAAAAACCTGGTCACGGGTGTCGACCACTGGTATGCTTACTTTTTTTCTATGAGGAAGTAAAAAAACTAGGGGTAATGATCCAAATTGTTGGGTGTAATGTCTTGTGATTCTTCTGAACTAGTTCAAATCCCCATGAGGAAGAGCGTAAGGTATTTCAAGGAATAGATGTTCTTCCTCTTGCTGGGGTTTACTTGTTTCAAGAGTACTCAGTGTATGTGGGTTGTCTTGAGAATGACTAGCCATGCATGTGGATTGTTTTAAATATGTAGGCTATGCGAAATATTATATCATAAATATTGTTAGCCATTCATTCACAGGCCCTCCTTTTGGTGCCAATTCTGTTGAGGGGTCCTAAATCCATTTAAATCAACAACATGAAACAAACCCGCCACATAGGACCTATTATACTCTTCAACATTTTATGGTGGAATGTTTCTTTATATCTTTCGATCTGGCCAATTTATCGATGGGATTTACGTAGTGATTGACAAGATATATTCTTATGAAAGTTCCTCCATTTTAAACATTGTCTTTTTGTATTTTATTTTATTATATAGGCCTGATTAAAATATGTGTGTTGGTATAAACCAACTAGTAAAGGGGGGGGGGGTGTTTCTTAACTACTGAAGAAGGTTGAGCTTGGGATAACCCTTGTTCTCAAGCATGCAGACAAAGATATTCACACATGTGACAAGCCTAGTACTAATACATTAACTTGTTGGTATTTCAATTATTTACCGAGATACAATTATTGAAAAAAAATGTACATGCAATAAAATGATGGCAAGAAAAATAGTTTCCTTAGCTCTAGCATTAATCACACATTAACACAACAATTTTCTTTCATCATCAGAGACAAGAACTACAAAAAATATTGAAACAAATAACTTATTAATAGATTCAGAAACTCTTACTCATTACAACATCCATTCATGAAATAAAGTTGGAAGTAATTCCTCCTCAGATCCAATCACACAATGCCTTTGATGATAAACATAAGTTTGTCTCCGGTCCTAAACAAAAATTCTCAATTAAGGTAGTTTAGAAATAACTCTTTACAATTACAATCATGAGGTTCTTTCCAAAACCATCGACCTTTGATAAAAGGTCAATCCTCTTATTTATAGTGAATCATTAACTAAAAATATCTTTTACAAGTGCAAGCTAGGTAAAACAATATATCTCCACATGGTGCTTTCATCTCTCTGTTCTCTAAGAATCATCAAATCGTTTTATTGAAGTGGGTGACTCTTCTCATACTCCGACCACTTGATGAAGAGTTCCTCGCATGTGTTCGTATACGGGAACCTGTGCTGGTCCATCGAGGCTGAAATAATTTCTTTCACTTCTACTGTTTGTGCTATGTACTTGATTATTTTAACACTCAACCACTGCAAGACTAATCGAGCCTTAATAGAATGCTCCATGAACTGTTGTACTTGACCTGGCACCATGATTTCCACCTTTTTTATCTCTATTGTCCATGTCGATTCTTGTTATGCATGTTTCTTAACTATGTCTTGTAGGTCGACAAAATCTTCGAGTGAGACAAATTCTGGGAGGTCGATGTATTTCATATCTCGTTTAATATTTTCCCAGTTCTTTTCTGACTCATCCCACCTCTCTTGAATCTCCCACTGAGGTTCTTGGGCCATTTTTACCTATTATTTGAGTTGCACTCCTATTCCGATCTGTGTTGTTGTCCCTCGGCACCTGAATGCCATTCTCTTCCACGTATCGACCTTTTTGAACTACCATCACTTGATGAGTGTTTTCAGACCACCTCTCCACATCCTTGCAGGTCACTAGTTCCATAAGAGTGTATTCTTGGAAGTCATATATACCTACAATGAAAAGATGTCGTTCATTCGTGAATTTGGAATAGGCATATTGAAACTTACTTCTCAAAAGCATTGTGTCTTGTGTGTAGTCTTGATAGTATTTTTCCAAATGGCGCAGATGCTCAAACTCCTTAAGTGCAATGGCCAACTCCTGTTCATCCCTTATTTATCTATCCAATGTGGCATCTATAATGGCCATTCCTACACCGATAAGTTCGAATGTCTTGGCATGTTTAGTGCTGAGGATATTCTCCTCTGTCATGATGATAATCGAGCTATCTATCGTAAGCCTTCTCTTCTTAGTAGTCCTCTTCATGATGGATTTTCTTTTTCTGTCACAGGATATCACTTGTATGTCAACGACCTTATCCATAGGTTTGGGTATTTGTTGTTCTCCCCAGGTAAGAGTATCCCCTAGGCTCCCGACTATATGTATCAGTTTTAGAACTGGTTCTTGGACTGCTTCTATATGTCCTGATGGCACGACCTCCATTTATTGTGCATTGGATGGTGAGGACTTGGATGAAATTTAAGGGTCATGGATAGGCCCAGTACTTACTTGCTAATTAGTCATCGATGTACCGATTTCTTGCTATGGAAATTCCTCTTTTTGACCACCTGACCCCAGCTCATCCCTCGAGATGCCCATTGTGTTTCCTAGAAAGTTGATTAGTTCAGTGTTTAAGACACTTTCGATCTCATGGTTACTATGCAGAAGGATTTGAATTGGAGCATCGAGACCTGGGGTATATGCTCTCTTAGGTTTCCTTTCCTCTGTAATCTACAAGGGAGTCAACATGGAAACCTCTAAACTCTCCTCATTATCATATATGGTTATTAAGTCAAATAAGGGGTTTGTTACACTTTTCCTACCCAGTGTCCTTGATATCTCAGGCTGGGTTGAAATTCCCCCTTGTGATCTGATCTGCAGTGATGGAAATTCATGGTTTTTGGACCCGGTGATTTCTTCAAGTCATATTGGCTTTAAGCCACTTGGCTCTCCTCTTCTTGTGATTGGGTCGTCAACGGGGATCCTTGAAATCTCTATGAGGTCAAGAGGATTCTATAGCTGTTCAATGATTCTCTATGCCCCTTCTAGCAGGAGAAGCCCTCTTTTTTGTGCCTTTGTAGTCTTTGCCACTCTAATCTCTTCCTAAACTCTGAGGGTCTCTTGAGATGACTGCTCTATTGTCTCCACTTGTTCGTCCATGCTCATATCCTTGAACCTGTTCATGTTAGGGTTGGCCATACTCTATACTACCTCCTCCCAGTCCTGAGCGCACTCTGTGAAATTTTATCCTCAAATTTGTCATGCGTGTTTGGACAACATGATGATACCTTTGAAGCATGTTGGAGGACCATGCTTTTAGGATCGTTCTTGTGGAATCATCTTGTGGGGAACCTGAATTCAAGTTGGATCAAACCTTCTTGTTTGGCTTGAGAAATGTCCTTTCCCAAATAAAACCCCACATGGAAACCGTAGGGTATGAAATCCTGCTTCTTTTGACCAACGTGGCATTATAGAACTACAGGACAACTTGATATAAGATTTCTCCCACAATGGGTTGTTCTGGGATATGATCAGGGAGTATATGTGGTGCTTCAATGGACCTGAACACACTAATATAGGTTGAGTGTTAATTCAAATACCAATGTCCTACCTTCTCTACCATTTTCTTGGCTGTCGCGGATAGTCTCGGGCATTCCTTTTTAAATACAATAAAATGAATAAGAACGATGAATTCATTGCAAATGAGTGCGTATGATGTTTTACACCTATTCTCCCATAATATTCTGAAATAAATGTGGATAGGGAGCTCCACAACATACCATCTTAAATTCATGCCGACAAAGACATTTCTCGCATAGATAACATCGAGAAAGTATGAGGCCATTTTGAAAGCGAGTGCTTCCCCTTGTTTCGATGTCACTGAGCTTACTATACATAGATTCTCAATTGTTTGGAAATTATTGCTCCCCAGTTGAAGCTAATTCGGGAGATCGCCATTGTGTATGCCAAGGGAATCCATTCTTCCAAAAACTTAGAGCAATCCTTCTCTCCATACAGTCAGCAGATGAGATCCATCAAGTAAATGTATATCTCCCTCAGGTTGACTATCCCATACTAGCCATTGCTCTAGTTTGTAAACTTTGTTTTCTCCTTCCACCACAAGGCCATCAATCGGCCGGTGTCGTGGAATTCATAGAACTTCACCACGAAGTCTTTGTTTAGCTTCTCCTTTGGGTATCTGAGCTTGTAGAACTTATGGAATTTTGTTGGGAGGAAAAACCTGGCACACCCTCCATTCTCATTCTTTATTAAGCATTTCAGCGTGTCTATATGGTCCATTAGCCACTTCAAAACCTTTATGCAATGGAAAACTGGGGTTCTGCTAGATACCATGTGAAAATATGACCATCAGATGTTTGGGAACACTTGATCATCGATCGCCCTTACATCTGGGTCGTTGTGTGGGATACACTTTGGGTACTCCTCCCAATTGATTTTGTTGAAAAGGTCCCCCCATTGTGGGAGAATTACTTTGGATTCGGTGCTTGCTTCTATATCATGAAAGATCAGAGGTTGAACAAAAGATTTCTTTGTTGAGGTTTTTATGATCGACTCTGCCCTGGGAGTGTACTCCAACTATCTCACAGTACCAGGAGAAGAACCTTCACCTGTTTCTGCTTCCTTTAGCTTGGGTTCTCTCGACGAGCGTCTAGTGGTTGGATTTCTCAGAGGTATTTACCCTACAGCTTAGAAAATAGTTATATATTGAGAAATAAATGAGATGTATATATAGAAAATCATGACCGTTGAATTGATAAATTTGAACACATATCTCTACAGCTTATTTAACCTGGTCTTGATAATCTCAGAATCAACATAGTCTCAGGACACCTGCTTTGCTTATTTGAATTATTTGGAATTCAAACTTGTGCACATAATGAAATTGTTCAAAGTCATTCTAGAGATTTAAACATGATGAACTTACCATGTCGCATCAACCATTCAATTTAGGTTATGAGTGTAGTTATATTAAGTCTATCGCCAGATCTTCAAAGACATTTAAAATTAAATTTGATCATGGGTTGACAACATAAGCATAGGTTGTAACGTGGCCTATCAAAGAATTCAAATTGTTGTTGTTGAATTGGTGCATGAGGTAGCAACAAATGTTGGATGAAACATTAACTAATCTATTAAATGTCAGTATCTGATCATATCTTATGTCAAAAACATCCCATCATTTGATTAGTCCAGCTGGTGAGTGGGGGGTCGAGGTTATGCTTTGAACACTTTCTGTTGATATCTTCTTGCAAAAGCTCTGACTCCGATTGATCTTGTTGTACAGAGATGACATGGAAAAGATGACTAGGAGGTGTGATTAGGACACATGGAACCTTAATATGACTCAAGATGAAACTAGGTCGTGGGACACCCCTACATGGCAAAGACACATGGAAATCGAGACCGACGTCTTCATTTACTCATGTTAATTAGAATTAGGACCTTCCTTAAGCTATACATTCTAAACCCAATCCTATCTCTCTGACACCGAAAAACTATCAAGGATTGGTGATCGACGATAAACCTACCCGAGTGCTCCTGAATCAACTCTCTCGAAAAATTCTCAATGTTGAAAGTGTATTGGGGATCAACGATTGACGATTTCTTTAATGCAAAAAAAATCAATTGTTTTAATCTTTTTTATATTTTCCCTGACCCCGAGAAAGCGCATCGGTCATCGACTATCGATGGTGTCTTTATGGATTTTGTTAATGTTTATCCCTCCCGTATTTTTCTATCGATAGGGATCAACTATCTCTTGAAAATTCATGGTGAATAACTCACACAAACCAACTTTGCCTTCTTCCGATGTCGATGGTGCATCGACGATCGACGATTAGTGTAACTATGTGGCCACTTTACCTTCTCGAATTTTGTCGACACCAAAAAAAAGTGTGTTAGGTGCAATGTTAGCTTCAGATTCTTAGTTAGGATGTCAATTTATTTTAGACACAAGGTTTCATGTAACAAGGTCAAACACTCTGACTTGATTGATAAGGATCATGAATAAAAAACAAAATAAACCACCCCCCTATGTGAACTCAATTTAGACAGTAAAAGAAAACAAGTGGTACCCAAAAAGTGATAGAATTTCATAAAGATTTTAGGGTGTGTTGAGCACTCAACACTATAAAAGTTTGTACTTGTATTCTTTGATGATATCCTTGTTTATATTAAGAACTATAAATCACACCTAAATCACATTGAGACAATATTAAAAATCCTTCAAGAGAACAAGTTCTACGCTAACAAATCCAAATGTAGTTTTGGACAAAAAGAGATATTATTTGTGGAACATGTCATGTTAGATGAAGGAATCAAGGTTGATCCAAAGAAAATTGTGGAAGTTTTTTGAGTGGCCTAGCCCCAAATCAATCACATCGTTACGATGATTCCTGGGTCTTACCAAGTTCTATAGAAGGTTTGTTCGAAACTATGCACAAATTTTGGCCCCATTAATAACATTATTGAAGAAAGAATCATTTAAGTGGAACGACGAAGATGAAGCATGTTTTAGAAGGTTGAAGCTCTTAATGACATCCACTTTGATTTTGTCAACACCATATTTCTCCAATTCATTTTTCCTTGAAAGTGATGTTTCAGGAGCTGGATTAGGTGTTGTACTTATGCAAGTTAATAATCCCATCACATTCGAAAGTCAAAAATTTAAATCAAGGGAGAAAACAAAATCAACAAATGACAAAGAAATGTTGGAATTATGCATGCCTTGGTTAAGTGGAAACCATACTTGTTGGGAACAAAATTTCTTGTGAAAATGGACCACAATAGCTTGAAGTATTTTTTAACTCAGAAACATATTTCATCAGAGCAGCGAAAATGGGAGAGCAAAATCCAAGTCTTTGATTTCAATATTCTTTATAAAAAGGGGAAGGAGAATTTGGATGTGAATGGGTTATCAAGGAAAATTGATAATGATGCTACTCTATGCACTATGTCTATCATCATTCCCAAAAGGATCTTAGAAGTTCAAACTGAGTATATCAAAAATCCATAAATATGAAGGATAATAGAAGAAGTCGAAAGAGACCCAACTGCAAACCCTAAATTCACTTGGGAGAATGACATACTATGGTACAAACAACTGATATTTTTTTCCAGTTCTTCCAAGTCCAAACTCCAAGTTTTGAAAGAAATTCATGATTCTCCGCCAGCAAGCCATGTGGGGTTTTTCAAAACTTACTACAATATACACCAATCCTTCTTCTAGAAAGGTAAGAGATACTACATTCATAAATATGTGGCCGAATAAGACACCTATCAGCAAAAAGGTTTGAAACTATTGCTCCTCCAGGTCTCCTACAATCTCTTCATATCCCAACCCAAAAATGGTCTGAAATATCTATGGACTTTATTACCGGTCTTCCTACCTCTAAACGAAAATATGTTATATTTGTAATCGTCAACTGATTAAAAAAATATGTCCACTTTGTTGAGATCTCTTCAAAGGCCAAGGCTAGCCAAGTCATTGATAGCTATGTTGAAACTAGCACAGCCACATAATTGTGGCTGATGAACGTAGACAGACATATCTCATTTACAAATAAACCCTAATTCTCTTTTGCCTTATATTATTTACAATCAAACCTTAATTAACATATTAAAGTGCAATCTTAAATAACACCAAAAGGACTAAAAATGCACTCGTTTTGTTAAAAAAAATACATGAAATTTGATGCTAAGATCAAAATAATACCTTCTCAGCCGACACATCATAAACATTCACCATTCTGTTATAAAAAATAGCGATTTGAGTTGTGGACTACTATTTTGGAGCTTTTGCTGGAACAGATCTACTGCAAATAGTACAAAAATTACAAAGTTAAGCTTATCCAACATTTAAGCTCGCTTAGTTATCAAGAATTCACAAAATATATCAAAGTAAAAATGTCTGGACATTAAAATACCTCGAAACCGAATCAGTTTGGTGGATTGCGAAAGGAAGGGTGAATTTTTTTTCTGGAACTCTAGTGTTTGAATGGAAACCCATGCTCACGGGAAATAATTCCATCTTTTCTGCCTGACTTGGTGCCTTAGAACGTCCATTGAAACCCTTGACATGATGATTGACCTGAGAAAAATCGGCTTTCCTGTCCTCTGAAAGCCTGATGGACGAAAGCGCCTTTTGCATCATCTGTGGTTTTATCTGCGACAGATCTTGCACTGTTGCATTCGTAAAAAATAGATACAAAATCAGCCGAAACATTCTACCAATTCAATAATGGAAGACAAATTTATGGAAAGACGGTATATTGCATGGGCTGATCTAAAAATAAAACTGCGAGACAAATTCAAGGCGTTTAAAAAAGAAACCATACATCTCGGCTTGGCTAGCTATTTTTCAGGGCCAACTTCCAAGATAGTACTACCATTTTCGCCCATAACATTTTCTTCAGAGGTGTTCTGAATGCATAGAAACTTGAAAGCTACAGATGCACTTGGTGACATAGCTTGCAAACTCAATTTTTCTGATAAATCACCAAAATTTCCACTGCAACCTACCTTTTCTCAAAGCTCTGATACTTCTAGGATCAATCAAAGCGGCGAATAAATGTAGATTATTTTACGGTTCATTAGAACATAAATAATGGGCAGGCAGAGGCAGGCATCGAGAAAAGGTGAGTAGGAGAGGCAGACTGGCATCCTTGAAAGTGTGTATTTCGCATGTAGAGAATGTACGACACATTGCAATGTGATGAAAACTGAAACGCACCGACAGTTGAGAAAATCCGTGGAAAAAATGAAATGCGTAGACAGGTGATGATGCCTTAATTTAGATTCTACGATTTAATCCTACTTAATCATTTAAATGTGGCAATTACATATCCTTACAGTAATTTTTTCATGTGATTATGTAAATGTTAAAAAGTAAACATGTTAACTGATGCCTTGATAAATGCAAGAAAGTTATGAACAATAAATCTGATCCATTGATTTTGGAGGACGACTAAGAATATGCCAGCATCTTGAATGCACAACCATTAGATTAAGGTTTAAGATAAATAAGGTTAAAAGATCATTAATTGTTCCCATTATCAATAGGTGTATTCCTTTTGGAGTAAATATTTTTAAACTTCATGGATTTCCCAAAGTTATCATAAGCGATAGGGATCCCAAGTTTACTAGCAATTTTTGGAAGGAGCTATTTTTTCAGGTGGGGACATCCTTAACCATTAGTACTTCACACCATCCCCAAACAAATGGCCAGACTAAAGTGGTTAATAAAGGCCTCAAAGGGTATCTAAGGAATTTTGTGAGTGATCGTCAGAAACAATGGATCAATTGGCTACATCTCGTAGAATGTTGGTACAGTAGTACATATTATACCTCAGCAAAAATTTCCCCATTTGAAGCATTGTATGGTTATCCATCTCCATCTATTAAGGAGTATGTTATGAATTCTAAGGTTCCTGTCGTGAAATACTATTGAGCCACATTAGATGAAGTTCTACGCACTCTTAAAGCTCACCTTGAGAAAGAAAGGAACCGAATGAAACAACAAGATAAGAAAAGAAGATCTGACAAAGAATTTATGACAGGAGATTGTATATTTGTTCAAATGTTGCTTTAGAAGCAGAGTTCTCTTAAAAATTACAAGAAACACAAACTGGCTCCTAAATTTTATGGACCCTATCAAATTCAAAAGAGACTTAGAAAATTTTATCAAGCCATCGATATTCCAAATAATAAGAAATTGCATGACGTTTTTCATGTTTCTTTTTTGAAATAAAAACCAGGTCCTACCATCCATATACAAATAGAGTTGCCTCTTTTAGATGAAGAAGGAAGGTTAATTTTAATTCATGAAGGCATCCTCGAAGTACGAACCAAATTCCTACATTCTAGAAGAATTAATGACTATCTGATCAAATGGAAGAAACTACCTAAAGATGAAGCTACTTATGAAGATGAGGTGTTTAGATCTAAAAACATGTCATTTCCCATTCTTTGAGAATGAATATTTCGAGGGATGACTTTATATATATATATATATATTGCATTTAAACTATTTAAAACATAAAGTCACACTCTTCTTAATAAAGAGATGTGACTTTACCCAATTAGTGTATATATAACACATTTTGTATACCAAATAGATCATCGAAAAAATAATATTATATGCTATAAAATACATTTATTGTTATATTTGGATTTTGTCTTCCACATATTGCTTCAAAGAATCTTTTTTCTCATTGATACATCTTTGTAAATATTCTTTTCCTTAGTGATATGTTGTACGAATAAATATTTTTCCATGTTGATATATCTCCAAAAAAATATTTTTTTCATCGATACATCACTTTGAAGATTTTTTTTCTTAGAAATACATTTAGCATAAGACACTTTTCCTTAGCGACACGTCATTGCAAAAGATATCCTTTTTGAGCAAGATGGATCTTCCAAAAAAAAATTTCTCTAGAGACAAGCTCTGTATTGCACCACCTGAGCGATTTCCCTCATGCGAGGTGATTTGACCCATTTTAAATTTCATGCATCTTTTTAAAATTTGCACCTAGTGGTCGTATCGTAATATAAAATTCCATTCTTACCTCTTATTTTTCACATCGTTTCACATTGTGCATTCTCTTCCCACTTAGGTAAAATGCAGAGAACCTTTTGCCATGTCACTGATTCCCACCGTATGCACCTTCGAACATCCATTAACCAGTCAACGTGTAAGATCCCACTTGCAAGATACAACACCTTTGATCTAGAAACTGTCATGGATATTCCACTTGAAAAATTCATCACAACAAATCTTATAATATTATGAAAACTTATATTTATATGGTTTATTTCCTTGGATTCCATATTTATTATATCTAGATTATGGCTTGAATTTAAAAAAAAATTAAAATATAAAAATTAAAGAACATGCACAAATACACATCATCCACACAAATGAACACAAGATCTAACCTGGGAAACCCAATATGGGAGAAAATCCAGCTAGAAGGTGACGCTTATGATCTTCTCTCTTTCCTTCAGTTATAAAATGCACATACAAAGGAATGGGAACTCACTATGAAGTTACCTTTTGGCACTATATCCTGAATGTCTGCTACAAAATCCTCCTCCTCCTCCTCCTTTATTCTAAGAAAATACCACTCTCAATTTATTTTCTCAACTATGGAACATGATACTATGCCAAATAATGGAAATCATTCTCTTCCTAGAGACTTGATATATAACCAAGCCCAATAGCCATCTAATGGTAGGGTTTATTGTAAAGTGAGACTAACCAAGTTTGTACAAGATCTTAGACTCCATACATGACCAACTGTATAAAGAAAGACAATATGTTCTATATATGATGATTTATTACAAGAGAGAGTTCTCAATTTATAGGATTGAGGAGGCCCAACAAATACCTAAGATTAATTGGGCAGTTGAGAGAATCTACATGAGATTGCTCACTTAGTTGTCATGTGTTTAGAAACAGATATAATATAAACAATCACACCAACACCCTGTTGGACAACTGAGAGGGGGGGGTGAATCAGTTGTTACCGTGTTTAAACAATTATGTTTCTTTTAAAATCTTTACAAGACACTCAATGATGATCACAATAATGCAGGGAAACAAACAATGACACATTCAACATCAGTCACATATATGAGAAACACAGAGATAAATATTTCCCAAGGAAACCCATACAGGGTAAAAACCTCTTATTCTTTATATGATAAGTATTATTTACATTCTTTACATTATCATACATATGAGCACTAACTCATTGTGAGGCTACAACCTCTATTTTGAAATATGCATCTTGCTGAGAGCACCAACTCTTTGTTTTTCTCTAGCACCCACTAGAAGGAAGCACCAACTCCCTGGTTTCTCTAGCACCAACTAGAAGGAAGCACCAACTCCCTATGTTCAAGCACCCACTTGAACCTCTGAGGACACCAATCCTCCCTAGCACCTCCCAACCACCTTAGATTGTGAATATGAAATAGTGAAATCTATTACAGTGATATAGTGTTCAATAACAACTTAATAGTCTTATCACTATTCTGCAAGATTTTTCTACTTAGACTTCCTCACTGTCTTCCTTCATGCATCTGCTGCCCATTCTGTTCTTCTACTTTTTATGCTCTGTGCACCATTTCCATTCACCGCAAATTTATTCTTCTATTCTTTTCAGCTGTTGCACTCTAATCCTTCTTCATGCATGAATCACCTTCAACAAAAACATCCTTAACAACTCCAGCAACAACAACAACAACATCATCTCTTCTCTGTACCGGGCATTTATAGCTTCTGTTCATCTTGTGCATGCAATATTCTCCATTCCTCTACATACTCATACTGCGCTAATCTCCTCCACATCTCAAGTGCTCTACGTGATCATCATCGCGACTCTTCAGCTTCTCTGGCAGTTCAACCCCTGTGTGTATCATCACTAGGTGTTATGGCGAGGTTCCTTTTTCTCTCTGGAAGTTGAGACTCTTTGTTTTCTTTGTTATAGTCAAGCTCATCCTTTCTGTTTTAGTTACAAGCTCCAACCCTCATCTAGCTATCAATTTCCTCCATGAATCGTTTTCATTCCACTGGTAGATTCCATGTAACTCTTCAGCTCCTCTGGAAATCACATCGAAGTCTCTTCGCATCCTCTGGTAGAAACCATCAATGGTTTCTAGCAATTACACTATGAGGATAAACATTAGCCCTTCGATCATTCTCATGTTCACCTCCATCGTTGGATTAACTATGATGGGTTCTTGCGTTATTTACCTGTTTTACACTTTCGCAATTCAGAGATTCTGCAATGAGACATCTCGAGTCTCTATGTCATGAGTTCTGAAACTCTGAAACAGAGTTTTTCTGTGTTGGCTCCTTCCTTTATATGACCATGGCTATGAACAAGCACTTATGCATAAAGTTCTTTCGCGATTTTGCATTCCATGAATCTGGAGATGAGGCATCTCAACTCTCCAAGTCGCGATCCCCGAAAAGCTGAGATCAATGATCCATGATCTTGATGAATCTACGTTCCAGATCTCATCGTGAATTCGCATCTCGTGATTCCTTCGATGGAGGTTCTTGTCACTCCAAGTTGCGATAGGCGGAACTCTGAAATGAAGCTTAGATCAATGGTCCACGATCTCGATGAATCTACGGTCCAGATCTCATCATCAATTCGCATCTCGCGATTCCTTTGATAGAGGTTATTGTCACTCCAAGTCGCGATAGGCGAAACTTCGAAATGGAGCTTAGATCAATGGTCTAGACCACACCTTGATCTGACGGCTAGGATTAAATCATGTTTTTTCATATCGTGATTTCGATGGTTATGTTTCTTACCTCTCCAAGTCGCGATAGGCGAAGCTTCAAGATGGAGCTTAGATCAATGGTCCAGAACTCTTGGTGATCTGATGGTCCAGATCTTATCATGTGTTCGCATCTCGTGACTCCTGCGATGGAGGTTCTCATCACTCCAAGTCGCGATACGCGAAGCTCCAAGATGGATCTTAGATCAACGGTCCAGAACTCTTGGTGATCTGATGATCCAGATCTTATCATGAGTTCACATCTCACGATTCCTACGATGGAGGTTCTCGTCACTCCAAGTCATGATACGCGAAGCTCCGAGATGGAGCTTAGATCAATGATCTAGAACTCTTGGTGATTTGATGGTCGATATTGTTTCACGATTTCACATATCGTGAAATCGAGAGGTCAGGGAACCCCATTCCTTTGACTTTCTAGTCAGCAACATGATGATCTTTCACCACGTGTCCTATGGATCAACAGTCCATGACTGCCCCCGATGGATGACCAGGATTCCTTCACATTTTTGGGGAGTTGGATGACTTTTGGACTTATCTACCTTGCAGTTTCACCATATCTAATGGCTATTGAGCCTTCATAGATACCCCAGATGCTACGGCCCAGATCTTCTCGCAATTTTTCCACTTCACGATTTTGCTTCTTTGCAATTTCGTCCACCTTCGTTATTTCGCCGCTTTACGATTTCATCCACCTTGCAATTTTGTCACTTCACAATTTCATTGTTCTTGCCATCGTTGTTCTTTTCCATCACTGGTCTTTTCTATCGTTGTTCTTTCCATCAATGGAAAGATTACTCCCAACTGTAAACCTTCCAACAATCTCCCCCTTTGGACCTCCAACTGTAGCATCTGATCCAGACAATTCCTTTTCTCCCCCTTTGACATCAATGTCAAAGAAAACACGCTCCCCCTGAGCTGTTGCAGTAGTTTTATGAGGTATTGTTGACGGGCGAAATTGACCATCCATCAACTGGAAGAGCGAGTCCAGTCCGGGGTTGTCTAAATAACCCAAGCCATTTGGTATAACTCGTTCTGACGGGTTTAATGGCTCCGTTAGCCAATCTAAGATTCCCAAAAGAAACAAATAAAATAGAGATATAACTAACTAATTACTAAACACTATATATATGTACATATGCTCTAATGTAAATGTAGTAATTGTATTTGAGTAGAAGATATACAAGTCTCATTTATTTACATGTTTACAAGCTGCAAGTTTTAATCAAAACTTACGAAAATTGATGTGAAAAGATGAAAAAAACACATAAAAATATTTATTGTTTTTCTTTTATAAATTTAAAGAATCTTGCCAAAAAAATTTAATGAAACATGAACATGTGGATAGTCAAAGCTAAACCATACATTCATTAACAACTTAACTAAATAAAACACATAATAACCTGTCGCTAATCAACCAAACTGGTATTTATCTTTTTGTGTTGTATGAGCTCCTTCCTGTACTGTTGTTAAGGGAAACCTATAATAGAACAATACTAGTACTTATAGAATACATTCAAAGAAGTATTTGATATTGGAGTGAATTAATAACAATAGGAAGACAACTAATTAAAAATCGTGTGATCTTAAGATAATAAATATTTAAGAATGAAAGAAAACTCAATTTTGGGTATTGATACTATCCATCATTTAACATTAGAAATAAATTCCATAATAATCAAATGATTGATTGATCACACATAAAAAATGGAATAAGAAATTATGGGCAACATATAACATTTAACAGTATGAAAACACCATATGATTGACAAGCTAAAGCTAAAATCAACCATTATAACATTTTCATAATATAACAATAATGAAAGAATTAAATGGAATAAGTATCACACAGGTCTAAAGCCAAAGATGAATTACTTTCCCATATTCTTTCTCAAAATCACATGCCCATATTGTAGTCCTGGAAGAATTGTTTTGGATAATAAACTCTTAAATATTGGAAAATTTAATATATCAAAATATTAATAATTAACCATGTATTGATAAAAAAGACTAAAGCTATTTAAATGAATGCATAATCAATTATTGAAAGAATATGAATATATTATATGAAAATAAAACCATTTTACTTACATGACAAAAACCATTAAGCAACTTGGAATTTCATATTCTTCTTTAAAAATAGTCGCCCATCCTCCCAAAGCTTCCATCCATCCATTACTCCATTAGAAAAGAAATAAAAAGTTTAAAAAAGAAATAATATACAAAATAGAAAGTATTAAAATCCTCCTCTCCAAATCTTGGATCTTCCATGGCTCTGATCTTTCTCATATATTTATAAAATGAATGAACAGTCTGAGCATCACTATTAATTTCTGCCACCTGAAATTTGCCTCTAAAAGAGACCCAAATATCTCTCAAATCGTGCATTTTTTTGGGAAAATCTCTACATGAAAATTAAATGGGTCCATTTTGGTTCTGGGTTTTCAACCATTTCTCCAAATTCCTCACGGTTTGGCTGCAATCAGTCCTACAAAATCGTGTGTCTGATCTTGACGCCTTTCCAAATTTTATCTGTTGTTGCTCATAAAATTATTTGTAGAAATCCAAAATTATTTTTGGATCAATCATCTTGA
>ML779724.1:51048-93147 GCA_009831015.1 Picea engelmannii
TCTAGAAGCTTCAAGTTAATGAAGAAAAAATATTAATTTTAGTTTTTTACAAAATCAAACAAATGATAGATAATTCTTTTATTATTATTATTTTGAAATGAGATGCAAAAATAATTTAATTAATTAACATCACCAAATGATTTTAGGAAAATGAGAAACCAACCAAGATAAAATTTGATGAAGTATTGAACATATTATTCAAAATAGTCAAACTTTCTAATGAGCAAAAAAATGAACACACAATCATAATTTAAACGAAAGTAAACATTTAATAAAAATTAATGTTTTTGTTTAAATTGAGATTTTTATGCTCCTTTCTAACTTTTGACATATACTCTTGTAATGAATGTTTCTTACTATAGTGAATGTCTTAAGTTTGTCTCAAAGCAAGCCAAGGCATAGAACTATTTGAAAATGTTGATTCTATAGCTCATTATAATTATCAAGATTCTACTAGGGGCCCTTTAAATTTTGTAAAAATATAGGGGGAGTTGTTGGGGCCCAACAGGTATCAAATATGCAATCAATACAAGACTCCCCCTAACAGGATGGACTCTCTTATATGTGAGACGGGATGACACCCAAATTCTATTTGAGATATTCAAATGGTGTATTGGCTAGAGGTTTAGTAAAGATGTCTACAATTTGTTCTATAGTGGGTATATAATTGACCTGAACAATCTGATTGGTGACCTGCTCTCTCAGAAAATGATATTTTATGGGAATATGTTTGGTCTTGGAGTGGAATACAAGATTTTTAGACACACTAATGACACTAGTGTTATCACAATGAATTGGGATCATTGTTGTGTACTTTACCTCCAAGTCTGCAAGCGTTTGAATCATCCATAATAACTGAGTGCAACAGGTAGCAACAGCAATGTACTCTGCCTCTGTGGTTGATAAAGAAATGGAACCTTTCTTTTTACTAAGCCAGGATACTAAGGAGTCACCCAGGAATAATGCTCCTCCACTGGTGCTTTTTCTCTCATCAACACAGTTTGCCCAATCTGCATCATAATACGCAGTCAATTGAAGATTTTGATTTCTGGGATACCACAGATCATAAGTCATTGTTTCTTTCAAATACCTAAATATTCTTTTGACATATTGCAAATGACTCTATTTAGGTGTAGCTTGATATCTTCCTACCATTCCTACAACATGCATTATGTCTGGGTGAGATGTTGTGATGTACAACAAGCTTCCTATCATTGATCGATATGAGCTTTGATCAACATCAGGTGAATCATCATCATTGCTTAATTTACATCCAGTTACCATAGGTGTACCCACAAGTTTAGAATCTTCCATTTGAAACCTTTTCAACATTTCTCTTAGATATTTTTCTTGATAAATGAACATCCCTTCGGATCTCTGAGTAATTTCCAGACCAAGAAAAAATGATAGTTCTCCTATCATGGACATTTCAAATTCAGACTCTATGGTAGAAGCAAACCATTGTACCAATGAATCCTTATTACATCCAAAGATGATGTCATCTACATAGACCAGTACGATGAGAAAATTATTATCCTCTGTTTTAATATACAAATTGCTATCAGTTGTTCCTCTCTTGAACCCTTTGTCTTTGAGATACGTATCCAGTCTGTGATACCAGACTCAAGGGGCTTGTTTTAAACCATATAAATCTTTCTTCATATTGCATACTAAGTCAGGGTTATCAAATAGTTTGAAACCCTTTGGTTGTTCCATATAGACTTCTTCACTTAAATCTCCATTTAGAAAGGCTGACTTGACATCCATTTGGTAGACTTTAAACCTTTTATGACAAGCATAGGCAAGAAACATTTTGATGGCTTCTAATCTAGTTACGGGTGTAGATGTTTCACCAAAATCTAGTCCTTCTATCTGAGCATAGCCTTTATAGACTAACCTTGCTTTGTTCTTGATAACTTGTCCTTGCTCATTCAACTTATTCTTAAAGATCTGTTTGGAGCCAATGACGTTTTCACCTTCAGGTCTTTGAACCATCTCCCATGTATTGTTTTTCTCAATTTGATCAAGTTCATCATTCATTTCTTTAACCCAGTGATAATGTTTGTTGGCTTCATTGAAATTCTTGGGTTCCAGCATGGATATGCAAGCTGTATGATATTGTTCGGTGGTTTTGATTAGCTTTCTCCTGGTTTGTACACCTTTGTCTTTTTCTCCAATTATCTGACTTGCAGGATGATTCTTTTGAATGATTCTGTAGGAGGAATTTGAAGTTGAATGTTGATTTGAGTCTGTCTGAGTGTCTGAGTCTTCATCTGATTCAGAGTCTTCATTTTCTAATTCTTGGACCTGTTCATCTTCATCTTTAACTATGTCTTCTATAGAAGACTTATTACTATACACCTCTCTTGCTGGGATTCCTTCATCAATTTTTACATCAATACAATCAACCATTTTATGCAGCCTCTTATTATAGCATCTATATCCTTTATTGTTTGTAGCATACCCTAAGAAGATACCTTCATCAACCCTGTCATCATATTTGTTGAGGTTCTCATCATTATTCTTTATGTAACATTTACTCCCAAAGACTCTGAAGTGTTTGATTGAGGCAGGTCTTCCAAACCATAATCATAAGGTGTCTTGTCACTTTGTGGTTTGAGGTGGGCTTTGTTAAGAACATGGAGTGTTGTGTGTATTGCTTCTACCCAGTAGGTTTGACCAATGTTCTTCTCATTCATCATTGACCTGGCCATTTCCTACAATGTTCTGTTTTCCCTCTCAACAACTCCATTTTGTTGTGGAGTTATTGGGATTGTGTATTCTCTCTTGATCCCATGTTCATTGCAGAATTCCTTGAAGTATATTGACATAAACTCTCCTCCCCGATCTGATCTTACTGCCTTTAACCTCTTGCCTATTTGAGTCTCTGTTAAAGCCTTAAATATTTTAAACTTCTCAAATGCTTCATCTTTTTCTTTGAGAAAGGCAACCTAAGTAAGTCTGGAGTAATCATCGATAATCAACATGAAGTAGTTTTCTTTCCCTGTGCCTTCCTGTCTTGATGGTCCACATAAATCCATATGAACTTGATGGTCCACATAAATCCATTACTTAATCTCACCATCCCTTTGCCCTTTATTGTCCCTGGAGCATCATTTCCAAAGGTTACATTTCTTGATTTTCTTTCACTTAGAGATAGAAACTTGCCTTTGTCTCCCATCATGTGTTTGGATCATCCACTATCTATATACCAAGGGTTCATTTTTCTTTGAGCGGACAACACTAATCCACAATTGTCACTTTCCTTCTTCTTCCAAAACTTGACATTTTCAGTAGGAGATTTCGAATCTGGTTCATATTCCTTTAAACGGAAGTTAATGGATTTGTGTCCATAGTTATGACAGATGTAGCATTCAATCTCATTATTCAACAGGTCAAACTTATTGGTGCAGCGTTGTCTACTCATTGACTGTTGATTATGTATTGACCTCTTTAGTTGCGTGTCCCTGGACTTAATTTGGCAATTGGCAATCAGTGAAGGTTTGTTACTTGGTTGCATCATTCTTTGTTGTGGCAAGTATTTATTTCTTTGAAATCTTAATTGCTCATGTCTAAGTCTTAAGGAACAATTTACAACTTTGTGACCAAAGTTAGCACAGTAGAAACAATAGCCATAGAAGAATTCTTTGTACCTGGAAAATGGTTGTCTTCTTTGAGAAAATCAATTTCTTCCAGATTGATGACGTCGTTCAGTAGTGAGCACATTACTTCTTTGTTCTACAGATTCAAATCTGACATCTTTTACCTTACTCGACTTGGGCAGATGATTGTCTTCCTTTGTTTTTGCAGGATTATTATTGTCATTGGTTGTACTTTTGACAAACTTGACGGGTTCTTCATTTCCTGGCTTATCACTCCTTGATCCCTCTTCATACCCCAAGCCAGTTTTCAGCTTTAGATTCCTTTGCTGATTCTGAATGTTGGCCAATTCTTCTGAGGCTTTGATACTTGACAGATTCTGATTATACAAGGCTTGAAACTTCTCCATTTCTTTCCTCGTTTTCACTGCTTCTTGTTCTAATGCTTCACATCTTGCCTTCTTTTTTGATAGTTGTTGTTTCAGAATCTCTTCGATTGTCTTTGCCTCTTCCAATTCTACTTTTAGTAGGACAAGGTCTTCATCAAGTTCTTTACTGTCTTTCTCAAACTGTTTCAACAATTGTCTTTGCTTTCTGTTCTTTATTCTTAGTCTCTCAATCTCTTCCAGTGCACTGATCAATTCTCCTTCCATGTCAACCACGACTTCTTCTTCTTCACTTCCTATGCTTTTATTATCATAATCCTCTTTGGCCATAAGTATGAATTCATTTAGTTTATCTTCAATAGAGGAGTCATTTTCTTCATCATCTGAAGGATCATCATCATTGTTTATGCACATACTTTTCTTTTTAAAGTTTTTCTCTTTAAATAAATTTATGTGTTTGTACTTCTCCTCATCATCACATGTCTGATCCTTTCCTTTGTGGGGACATTTATTTGCAAAATGACCTATCCTACCATAGTTGAAACATTTGAAATGAAGTTTACCTTTGTATTTTTCTGATCCCTTCTTCAGCCTCTTCACAAATTTTTCTTCAATTTCATCGGGCTCAAAATCCTCATTCTTGTCTGCTTTAAATGATGCTTCTCTGGAGGTAGGTTTATCTTTAACTATTCTCATTTCGTATGTAGTCAATGTTCCTAGCAGTTGATCAAACCCCAAGGTTTTTAGATCATTAAGTTCTTCTATAGTAGAGACCTTCGGGTTGAACCTATCTAGGAGAGATCTCAAGATTTTCTGAACTAAAGAAGGTTCATCAATTGTTTCACCAAGTTCCTTCATTGCATTTACCATTTCTTCTACTCTTAGAAAGTATTTTCCAACAGTTTCATCTTCCTTCATCTTCAACTGTTCAAACTATATTCTGTAGGTTTGAGGCTTTGCATCCTTTACTTTCTCATTACCCTCATAACTGCTAATGAGTTTGTCCCACATTTCTTTGGCAGTTCCTAGGTGCATAACTTTTACGAATTCTGCTTCTGCAAGCCCACTCAAGATAGCATTCAAAGACTTATCTTTGAAGCTAAATTCTAGTTTGTCATCCTTATTAGCTAGAACAACTAGCTTTACATAACCAATATCTACCACATCCCATACATCTGCACCTAACGACATTATGTAGGTTCTCATTCTAACTTTCCAGAAGACAAAGTTTGTTCCATTGAATAGAGGGGCCTTATTGGTTGAATTTCCTTCATGGCTTGACATGTTTAAGCTCTAGGATCTACCCATAGATAAAAGGGGCTGGCTCTGATACCAATTTTTGGACAAATGAGAGGGGGGGTGAATCAGTTGTTACCGTGCTTAAACAATTATGTTTCTTTTAAAATCTTTACAAGACACTCAATGATGATCACAATAATGTAGGGAAATAAACAATGGCACATTCAGCATCAGTCACATATATGAGAAACACAGACACAGATATTTCCCAAGGAAACCCATACAGGGTAAAAACCTCTTCTTCTTTATATGATAAGTATTATTTACATTATTTACATTATCATACATATGAGAACCAACTCATTGTGAGGCTACAACCTCTGGTTTGCAAGATGCAACTTGCTGAGAGCACCAACTCTCTATTTTTCTCTAGCACCCACTAGAAGGAAGCACCAACTCCCTGGTTTCTCTAGCACCAACTAGAAGGAAGCACCAACTCCCTGTGTTCAAGCACCCACTTGAACCTTTGAGGACACCAGTCCTCCCTAACACCTCCCAACCACCCTAGATTGTGAATATGAAATACTGAAATCTATTACAGTGATATAGTGTTCAATAACATCTTACTAGTCTTATCACTATTCTGCAAGATTTTTCTACTCAGACTTCCTCACTGTCTTTCTGCATGCATCTATTGCTCATTCTGTTCTTCTGCATTTTATGCTCTATGCACCATGTCCATTCGCTGCACAGTTCTTCTTCCATTCTTTTCAGTTGCTGCACTCTAATCCTTCTTCATGCATGAATCACCTTCAACAACAACATCCTCAACAACTCTAGCAACAACAACAACCTCATCTCTTCTCTATACCGTGTATTTAGAGCTTCTGTGTATCTTGTGCATGCAATATTCTCCATTCCTCTACATACTCATACCATGATAATATCCTCCACATCTCAAGTGCTCTACGTTATCATCATCGCGACTCTTCAACTTCTCTGGCAGTTCAACCCCTGTGTCTATCATCACTAGGTGTTATGCCAAGATTCCTTTTTCTCTCTCGCAGTTGAGACTCTTTGTCTTCTCTGTTACAGTCGAGCTCATCCTTTCAGTTTCATTTACAAGCTCCAACCCTCATCCAGTTATCAATTTCCTCCACGAATCGTCTTCATTCCACTGGCAGATTCCATGTAACTCTTCAGCTCCTCTGGAAATCACACCGAAGTCTCTTCGCATCCTCTGGTAGAAGCCATCAAAGGTTTGTAGTAGTTACACTATGAGGATCAACATTATCCCTTCGATCATGCTCATGTTCACCTCCATCATTGGATTAAATCTGATGAGTTCTTGCATTATTTACTTGTTTCGCACTTTTGCAATTCAAAGATTCTGCAATGAGACATCCCAAGTCTCTATATCACGAGTTCCGAAACTCCGAAACTGAGTTTTTCTATGCTATCTCCTTCCTTTATATGACCATGGCTATGAAAAAGTGCTTATGCATAAAGTGCTTTCCCGATTTCACATTTCATGAATCTGGAGATGACACATCTCGACTCTCCAAGTTGCGATCCCCGAAACCTCGAAATGGAGCTGAGATCAACGGTCCACGATCTCGATGAATCTATGGTCCAGATCTCATCGTGAATTCGCATCTCACGATTCCTTCAATGGAGGTTCTTTTCACTCCAAGTTGTAATAGGCAAAACTCCAAAATGAAGCTTAGATCAACGGTCCACGATCTCGATGAATCTACGGTCCAAATCTCATCGTGAATTCACATCTCATGATTCCTTCGATAGAGGTTCTTATCACTCCAAGTCGCGATAGTAGAAACTCTGAAATGGAGCTTCGATCAATGGTCCAGACTACACCTTTATCTGACGGCTGGGATTAAATCTCGATTTCGATGGTTATGTTTCTTACCGCTCCAGGTCACGATAGGCGAAGCTCTGAGATGGAGCTTAGATCAATGTTCTATAACTCTTGGTGATCTGATGGTCCATATCTTATCATGAGTTCGCATCTCACGATTCTTGCGATGGAGGTTCTCGTCACTCCAAGTCATGATACGCAAAGATCTGAGATGGAGCTTAGATCAATGGTCCAAAACTCTTGGTGATTTGACGATCCAGATCTTATCGTGAGTTCGCATCTCACGATTCCTGTGATGGAGGTTCTTGTCACTCCAAGTCGCGATATGCAAAGCTCTGAGATGGAGCTTAGATCAATGGTACAAAACTCTTGATGATTTGACGGTCAAGATTGTTTCGCGATTTTTCATATTTCAAAATAGAGAGGTTAGGGAACCTCGTTCCTTTGAATTTCCAGTCAGTGACATGACGATATTTCACCATGTGTCTTATGGATCAACAGTCCATGACTGTCCTCGAGTAACGGTCAGGATACCTTCACAGTTTTGAGGAGTTGGATGACTTTTGGACTTATCCTCCTTGCAAATTCACCATATCTAACGGCTATTGAGACTTCATAGATACCCCAGATCCTACGACCCAAATATTCTAGCGATTTCGCCACTTCATGATTTCGCAGCTTCGCGATTTCACTGCTTCACAATTTCGCTACTTCGCGATTTTGTCCATCTTTGCGATTTCGCCGCTTTGCGATTTCGTCCACTTTGCGATTTCGTCACTTCACGATTTCGCTGTTCTTTCCATCGTTGTTCTTTTCCATCCCTGATCTTTTCTATCATTGTTATTTCCATCAATGACAAGCTTACTCCCAACTGTAAACCTTCCAACACACCCCCCCATAAGAAAAACATAGGGTGGAACAAGGAAGAACAAATATGGGTCCTGACAACAAGGCTTGATAAGGTATCCATGTACAAACTCTCATAACTGGAGAAAAGGAGAAAAACCATAGGAGAAAACTCATCTCCAAAAGAGAGAAAAATGCTAGTGTTGAAAATGGCATTGGAGATGAAACTTAAGAAGATCTCACAAAGATGCATTGAAAATAAAGAGCATGAGTTTTGAAAAGGTTGAAATCTCCAATCAAGAAGTATGACCAAACTCTAAAAAAGAGGGCCAACTAAATTCAAATAATGTGGTTGAATTCTTATGCGAAAAGGTTTGGTTGCAAAATCACCAGAATGGAAAAAACTGGAAACCATCACATAAATGCTTCAAATAGATAGGTGCCTATGAGGAATGAGAAAAAGGGCTTCAAATAGAAGCAAAAACCATCAACCATTGAGATATTAATGAGGCATATGAAGGTTGAAAACTCCAAACATGAAGTATGACCAAAAATCTAAAGAGGAGAGTCAAGAACCCGAAGCTATCAACACCATCAAAGATCGATGTGGAAGTCCATATTTCAAGATTCTCAAGAAAAGAAACTGATCCTTTGAAATGATCCCTAGTGCATAAAATCAAATGAGTTACTCATGTACATATGACACAAAAATCATAAAACAAGTGTCCTTATGAACACCAATCCATCTCACTAGAGTGCATGGGTCACTAGCCGATGCAACCACTGAGTCAAAATAGTAATGGTGCTCAATACGAGGCTCGCTCTTAAAATAGTTGATGTCGAACAAAAATGGTGAAGCATGAAGAATAACCTAAGGAAGCATTGCACAACATCCCCACACAATGATGAACTGAGTGGAAATGATGATGGAAATGGATGTCACAAATGATGACTAAAGTATGGAGTGCAAGATAAAGGCAACAAATATGCAAAACAACCTAAGAAATAAACACTCCAAAGTGTTGATCTCCAAGAAACTGTGAAACAAGGTAGTACATGGAGACAAATGTCTGGTTACACTCCTAAAACTATCTACATGAGTGGCACAAAATCCACTACTCAAAGGTGAAAAATGAGAGGTACCATAAATAGCCATCATGGACAACAATCCTTGTTATGAGTCCTGACAAACAAGGCCATGTTAGGTATCCATGTACAAGTAAGGGATGAATTCTCTTAATTAACTTGACCCATGAGAAAAAACAATAATCTCAAAAAAATATTAGATGTGGTGTGGAATGCAACCAATAAGCTCCAAAATATAATAAATTTGCAATCACAAATTTCAATGACCTTCAAAATACAAACTCCATGAATACAAATGAGGGTTTAAAACCAAGGGATCTAGAGTCTTCATCGACAATTATTATTGCTCCACATGGGAGATGCTAATTGGATTATCTCCTTCAAAAAGAAACTCTAGTGAGAAGCAAGAAATATGAAACCCTGTCATAACAGGCTATGTACGATACACGGGTAGGTGGTATAAACAATCGACCACAACGACAAAGTTTAGAATCTATGTTGTTGTAGTAGAATAGATCTATAAAGAATCAATGTAAATTGTGGCGATACATTCTCTGGACATTTATAAATTCACATATGGAGAGATTTTGGGACAGGTTGTAGAAAACCAACCATAATCCACTTGTTGCACCCACAAAATAATACACTTATAGGCAAAGAATGGTGTTGATTCTACAAATCCATTGGAGCCCCACCTAGGTTGCAACTCTCACGTGCATATATGATAAAAGGAAACTGCTAACAGTGGCCATCAAGATTAAAAGGCCATTGTAGGGACTGAACCCATATAATTTTGGTTGAAGCCCCCACCCCCATCAACAAATCCAGGACGAAGAGGAAGAACTCGGTGCCTGTCCAAGACTTGGTTAAACAACAATATTTTTACATTGGTTAAACAAAACCCATTTACATAATATCTTACCCCAACCTACCTCACCACTCCAATGCCCTTCCCAAGTCTGAATGACTAGCGATGTGGGAACATGGAAATAAATCATTGCAAAAGTTATGATTATCATAACCTTGATCTCATATCCACTTCTAAAACCAAGAATAATCTACAACCTCCCATGAACGATGTTCTTGTTTCCATTGAAACAAGTATTTTTAATCCTGATTGATGGCATGGTTAGGTCCCATGGGCCATCGATACAATGTAATTTTCTTAGACTGCTCATAAAATCCTAAGAAAAAAAGGCATCCTTGGTCATTTACCTGAACTTTCCTTACTCTCTATCTCATTCACTACCATTACCAACTCACATGAAACCAACAGATAAGGTAATCTAATCTTTCAGAATAAATATCCTCTTCATTAACATTCAAAATTTCCAAGATACCAATTATGATAAAGTTTTATGTTTCTGACATGGCTGAACCAAAGGAAAAACCATGGCCACTTACCAAAGGAGGAGCGAAAAAGGTCTAATTATCAAAATTACCTCAGATAGGGAGGAGGACGAAGTAGGAACTAGTCTCCTAGGTCTTATTCATGATGATACTTGTTGGATGATCGACAAAGATGTGTCCTACCATTGGGGAGAAATATACGAAATGCTCCAAAATAAGTCCTACACTAATCTCCTAGAGGGTGACACGGAATTGGGCATATACCATATGATCAGTCTCTCCAAACTTCACAAGGTAGCTACTCACATAGTTGTGTTCCCATGCATTGAAGCCATATCTTGGATTATCTAACACATTGATGTTGATAATAGACTAATGAAGGATTCTTAGGGGAAAGCTATATCTTTGTTTATCCCTTTAGTTTTCCAATCGTTATACACACTTCCCAATGAAGAAATCGAATTCACCGAATATTGGATGAATCACTTCCCCTTTGATTCCAAGGAGGTTATGAAGAACTGGTGGATCCCAAATAAATATTTCAAGATTAGGCAATCTGATGCTTACCCCTCCAATATGTTTAAGAGCCTATACCAATATGTAGAATCCATGATATGCCAATAATTTCAAGGTATCACGGGTCTGTTTGATACACTCCATCACAACAATGAGACACATATTCAACTAGGAAAATATTCTCTCTTCTTCCCTCAAATAAAATGTGCCAGCTGCAAAGTTCATAGTCCCCAGTAAATATCCAAATTTTCTATGTCCTCTTATCTACTAGATGTAGTATATTGTATAGTACATGCCTTCCTAAACATGATCTAGAAATGGTAGACAGATGACCCTCTAATTCATGTTTATTGCTAGGATTTATAGGAACGCAAATATCACATCCAATATATGCGAGACATTCCTCATTCACTTGTACCAATTACTATTTTGTTCTCGAACGTCATGTATGTCAGATAAGGAAATGGATGCAGTTGTAAAATTAGGATATTGACTTGTGCTGGAGAATGAAACTTACATCAATATTTATGGTGCAACCAAGCCTCCCCATTTATTCCCAAAGTTCATTCCTGACAAGATGTCCTTGCAAGAAGTGGCATATCAAGATATGGTGCATGGAGTGGGAGAAACACTAGCAAGAGATAGAAAACTAACTTGGCCACCACTTCCATTCTATTGGGGTTACTACAATTTCAAGGATTTCAAGGAGGCAGAAGATTAAGCTAACACTCTCACAACATTCCACTTTGGGGAAGAAATATTCCACATACATGATACCCTTCAGATTGTCAACAAACATTGTTAGGTTTGGAAATATAGGTGGGTGTATGAATTAGAAACTTGCAAAGATGAATGAATTCACAAGTGAACCATGAATTATGATGAGGTTATTTTTTCAATGAGAGGAAGGTCTCAACATAAGAATATATTGAAAAGAAAAGAAGCATCTAGAGAAGTAGTGGAGAAAAGAAAATTAGAAGGAGAAGTATCTAGAGTAGCAGTAGAAGAGGAAGAAAAGAGTAAAAGAGAATTTGAGGCTCTTAGACATCAACAAGCAATTAGAGTAGTAGATGAAGAGTGGAAAAATAAAGAGGAGGAAAAATAATGAGTGAGATTTCAAAAATAGCAAGAAGAAATCTCAAATGAGAAGAAGAAGAAAGAAGAAAATGTTGGGTACGTGTTATATTCTTTGCACGATTAGTAGTGTCTGTGTTGCACCAGGCGCGCAAGGCGGTTTGAGGGGTGGGGGGGCGGGCGCGCTAGGGCCCCCGTTTGGGGGGTGTAGGGGGGAGATGACCCCCTGTATGAGGGTTCTAGGGATGCACCCCCGAGAATTTTTTTTATCGAAAAATGTGTCGCATTTTTGCCTTGTTTTTTGTGTTGCCTCGATTTTTGTGTCCATTGTTGGGCATTTTTTCGGCACATGGCTTTTTTCAATGGTTTTCTATTTGCAGTTAAGGAATTAGGGTTGTTGACTAATCTAGGTCATTGGGTTAGGGTTTTGGATGCCACTAACTCCTATATGTATATTGTATTGTAAAAAATGTATCACTAATGAATGAATATAGAATATGTTGGCTTTTCCGGTTTGGGTTTCCAAGGGAAAAATATGTGTAATGTTTGTATTTGACATTGTATATTTTCTGTTCTTTTACTGGAAATATATTTTCCATAAATATGTACAAGTGATCCAGGTGGATATCGGTGGCCACCCAACTTTTCCAACTAGATTAAAACGGTTTTCTGGCAATTTTGGTAATTTACTATTTTTAGCAGTTTTTAACTTCCGGGGACATTTTGAGGGCCTAAATGAAGGTTTTTCGGGATCGAGCTTCTCAATGATAGCCAAAGGCTTGATTGAGCCCCCAAAATGAATCTCCTCAATGATAAATTTCCAATGATCTATCTTGCACCCCAAACGAAGATTGTATACCAAACTTACGTCCCCGGGAAGTTGATACACCAAACTACCCAAAACTGGGTCCACAAAATTGTTGGATTTCCATCTTCTGGGGTTAAGGTTTTGGATTTTATTTATGATAAAAAGGCCTTTGGAACCTCATTGTAAAAAATCATCTTCTTGCGAATGTGAGTAGCAAACACATCTCTTCTCAGAGATAAGATGCCACCATTCTAGCGAGTCTTTCACTTTGTACTTTTACAGTCTTTGTACATTTTCTCTCATTAGTAGAAAATTGTGTATTATTGTATCTCTTTGTTTATGGTTGCATATCTGATACATTTATGTTATATTATTGGATATCTGAGATATCTCTGTACATTTCTTTATTATATCTCCTCTCTCGTTTCATGTCAAAAATAATCAAGATCAGTGGTATTAGCGCAGGATTCTCTTGATCATTTTTTCAGTGCATGTCCCCGACAGGGTCTGAGTATAGCAATTTGGGTCTCAATATTGTCTCTCTAGAATAAAATTGCTCTCACACACCCAATAAAACTGTCATGGAAGAATAAAATAAAAGTGTTAGAGTAGACAATTCTATTAATCTGTTGCTTGAGAAATATCTCACGCGACAGAGGGATGGAATGATGGAGAATTTTTCCCACATCCTTCAATGCATGTCAATAAAAATGGGTGTGTCTTCATAAAGTGGCCACTTTGGAAGTACATTTCCTTTCAAGGTACAAGTTAATTTTGATATTCCCATATTTGAAGGACAGATAGATGTGGATGCCTTAGAAAAATGGTTAAATATGCTAGAAGGTTATTTTTCTATTCATAATTTCTTTGACAGGGAAAAGATCACCTTTGCACTCCTTAAGTCTCTCCCCTGTGTCAAACATTGGTGTGAAACTTACTAGGAGCAAATTTCCATAGAGGATTCTAGAGTATATGGGCTCAAGCCCACTTGATATTTTTTTGTGGATGCGATAAAGAAATGGTATTACCCTATTGTCAGCTATGAGAACCAGTGCATGAGATGGACCACACTGCGGCAAGAGAGGGGCCAAGTAGTTCTAGATTTCACCAATACCTTCCATACCTTCCATACCAAGCTGGGTATGAAAGACTCTGAATGAAATTTGGTTCTAAAATACCATGGGGATCTACACATATACATCCAAACTGAAATAGATTTTCTAGACATCTCATCACTCGGTGTTTCTTATCAATATGTTGTTAAAATTGAGTATACATTTAAGCACTAGAACAAATGGGAGTTTGGGTCTACAAATACGCAACAACCAAAGTATGATAAACACAACCCTAACAAACAGTCTCTCGAAAACTGGTCCAAGCCACAGGAAAATAAGGGTCACATAAAGACAAAGAAGGACACTGCAAAATGGTGTGATTTCCTCAAAATACCCTGAAACAACACCGATGAATTTTGCTCAAAATAGTCATTGGTGGCCAAGATCACAGACAAGGAGCCGAACCCTGATTCATAATTTGATTCAGAAAATATCGATAGAAGATAGATCATTGACATAGGCCCCACTACTATTGTCGCAACCGCAACAATTCAACAAGAAGAACCCACAAATCCTGAAGAGGGGGAGTGCATTTTTCATTCACAAATGTGGGTGAAGGGAATCCCACTTCATTTTATTGTTTATAGTGGAAGCCAAAAGAACCTCATCTCAGCAGAGGTCATCAAAAAGTTGGGATTGTCGACAACACCACATCCGCAACCATATAAAATTGGGTGTCTTCGCCAGGGATGAGATATTCGTGTTAGCCAGCAATGTCGATTGTCATATGGAATCCAACCCTTCAAGGATGAGGTATTATTTGATGTTTCCCCACTGGATGTTTGTGATGTTCTTTTGGGCCAGCCATATATGTGGAAGCACCATTCTCTCTATGAGTCTCAACCCCATAGTTTCATTGTTACTCTGGGGGCTCATCTCTACAGGATAACAGAGGTAGTTCCAACTACTATCCCACCCAAACAATGCCTCAAGGTAGTATCTCATACTACAAAATTCATCTTCTTCACAATTTGTTCAAAAGGTGAACAAAAGGATACTGCAACCACTATAGCCTTGGCCCAAGAACATTCTATCCAACAGAAGAAGGTCAACAATATTGAAGAAAAGTGTAAATATTCCTTCTCCACATAGGAATATCATGTAGCTAGACTGTTTAAAAAGTTCCAACCCTTCCATCCACAGGTTCGTGACAACCTTCAACAAGCTAAGCAATGCAACTTCTCCAACAAGGAAAGAAGCCCATGAAGATACAAATTCAACAAATGCATTTCCCTCTCCCTTAGGCACTCAATGCAATAGACAACATTGATTCCTAAGGAGGGAGGATTGATCTAGGTGGATATCGGTGGTCACTCACCTTTTCCAATTGTCTCAAAATAGTTTTCTGGCAATTTTGGTAATTTACTATTTTTAGAAATTTTTAACTTCCTTGGCTATTTTGAGGGCCTAAGTGAAGGTTTTTTGGGATATATAATCTCAATTATCGTATAAGGCTTAGATTTATCCCCCAAATGGAATCTCCTCGATGATACCTTTCCAACGAGCTATTGTTCACCCCAAACAAATATCGTATGCCAAAGTTATGCCCTTAGGAAGTTGATACACCAAACTACCCAAAACGAGGTCCACAAAACTGTTGGCTTTTCATTTTCTAGGGTTAGGGATTTGGATTTTATTTATGATAAAAAGGCCTATGGAGCCTCATTGTAAAAAATCATCTTCTTTTGAATGCGAGTAGTGGACACATCTCTTCTCAGAGATAAGCTGCCACCATTCTAGCAAGTCTTTTACTCTGTATTTTTACAGTCTTTGTACATTTTCGCTCATTAATAGAAAATTGTGTATTATTGTATCTCTATGTTTATGGTTTCATCTATGATACATTTCTATTATATTATTGTATATCTGATATATCTCTGTACATTTATTTATTATATCTCTGATCTCATTTCATGCCGAAAATAATCTAGATCAACAAGGTTAAAATCTACATTTGGTATCATAGCTTTGTTGTCTTAAGGGGGACTCCTTTGTGGTCAAGGGTTTGGCTTAGGACTATGATAATCCTTGTTATAGTGGGAGATCTGTGGTATTGATTTTTCAGGTGAAAGTAAATGGTGAGCAATTCAAAAATGGAGATCGAGAAGTTTAATGGGAAAAGTTTTGAGTTGTGGAAGCTCAAGGTGGAAGATCTTTTGGTGGATAGAGATTAGTGGATCATGGTAGATCCAAGTACTGCACCTACAGGAACTTCAAAAGATGACTGGAAAAATTTGGATCAGAAGGAGAAGAGCACAATCCAACTGTGTCTCTCAGATTCAATATTAATGAATGTGTCAGAGGAATCTACAACCAAGGATTTATGGGATAAGTTGTGGAAGTTGTATCAGTCTAAGTCCCTAGTAAATAAACTATTCATGAGAAATAAGTTGTACAATATGAGGATGAGAGATGGAGACTCGGTGGCAGAGCATTTGAAAACTTTCAATACTATGGTAAGTCAGTTAGTATCTATTGAGATTAAAATTTAATATGAAGATAAGTGTATCAGTTTATTGTGTTCTTTACCAGACTCGTGGGATAGTCTGGTTGTGGCCATAGGTAGTAATATAACTGCCTTGAAGTTTGATGAAGTAGTCTCATCCTTTTTTTCATAGGATATGAGACGAAAGAATATGGAAGGACAAATCGAAGATGCATTATTTTCAAGAGGATGCTCCCATGAAAGAAATAGATCTAAGTTCTCAAGTGGGAGATCTAAGTCTAAAGGTAGATCAAAATCACCCAAAATTTTTGTAAAGGTATGTTGGAGATGTGGAAAACAAGGGAACTACAAGAAGCAGTGTAGATCCAAAGTTGAGAAAAAGAAGGGATCTAAAGAACCTCCTTCTACAAAAGAAAAAAACTCCAAGGAAGAAGGAGGGGATGTGTACTTGTCTTCTTCAAGCACACGTGCAGATCACGAGGCATGGTTGGTTGACTCGGGTGCATCCTTTCATATGACTCCCCACAAAGAGTGGTTCTGTGAATATGAAAGGTATGATGGAGGTAATGTTTTCCTAGGTGATGAATCGACAACCATAATCATAGGTTTTTACACATTATTTTGGTCACCCCAATGATACATTGACAATGTGTGTTCATGTTCCCAAAAAGAGCCTTTCTTTGTGAGGAAAGTGACTGGCTTTCTCTTCTTAAAAACCCTATTAAGGAAGGTCGTCATAGGCTGCACTATACAAAGGGTGCGACGATGCCTGATCATCGCCCCCTTCTCTAACGCTGGGTTGTGACGTCTCCGCAGGATGCTCTATATCTAGGGTGAGATGATGTCAAATGGCTAAGAAAAGGTCAAGTTTCACAAAATTTCTAGAAGGGAATCTTCTAGAAGATGAGGTGGTGTCCGAATGGTTTATATCTTACTTGCTTCTCTGATTTGGTGGGATCATCCTAACATTCCCAACCATTTCTCTTTCCCCTATATAAAGAGGGATTTCTCATGGAAAATGCTAAGGTTAATTAAGGTTGAATAGGATAAGAATTGGATGGATAATTCTACTTTATATCATGCTTGAGAGCCATAAAGGTTATACCAAAAAGGAACCCCCTGGAGTTCCCTTTAAGATCTTTTTAGACTCTTTAAACATGAAAATATTGTCGAGCGATCTTGTTCTTTTCACACTCATAAGAGTATTTGAAGAAAACATATGATGAACGATAGATTATCACTTTTTAGGTCTTGTCATATTAACTTACGAAAAAGGAATTGGTGGAGTTCTCTTTAAGTGTTTTTCAGATGCTCTAAAATTGAAAAACCCCTGAGTTTTCTCTCTTTGGAATCATTAAACAAACATCGAAAGACCCATATGGGACCAAACCACTCTTTCTTAGGGTTCGTTAGAAATACTCTGAAGGACTCATCCAAAGAATGAGATTACATCAACAAGCATATGTTATACTCGTCAATCTTGTGTAAAAATAAAGAGGTACTTGCCAGAAATGGTGAGGGAAAATTTGGGAGAGAAATGTATCTCTACATCCATGTTAGTGGTAGTAATAGTCACTCTTGAAAATGACACTCCCCTTCATCATTTTATTTGAGTTGGGAAATCCATTTGTCTCTCGTTTGACCACCTGCATGTTTGTATGTTGGGTCCTCCTTGATTCAATGTTGCCAATACCATTGTCATGTCATTCATATGCTCAAGAGAAGTCTAACCTAAATAATCCTTTATCGAGTCGACCATCTGTAGTTATAAATATTCTACCATGTCAGCCTTCCCGGTGTCAGTTTCAAGTCACTTCATAATCTGATCTACTTCAAATATGTTACTTATTTAGTGTCATTGATGGAGGATACATCAATTCCCTCCCATGACGATTCTTTTCCTATTGACTTCAACTCATTATCCAGGAACAAGACTTAGAAATCATTCAGTACCTTGGAGTCTGCATGCCTCAATGGCAGGTTTCTTCGCTTTCAATAGTGGGTTTACATCATTGGCCCCTGATTCGAATATTCCATCGAGTGTTTGAATTCAACTCATTTATTCACATTCGTTGGATTGTATTGGGGTACCTTGGGAATCATTGACATTAATGGTGATTTCCCTCTCACTTGTTAATGATTCTCATCATTGATCGATAATCAAGTGGTTTCTACCATGCTCAACTTCAACACGTATAATCACATAGTTATATTTGTACTTAGGGACGGTGGAAATGAAGACCCTGGATCACACCATTTAGGTCCAGGTTGAGACAAAGTATTTATGATTTTTATTGACACATAGATCCACTTTGTATGTCTCGTGGCTATGTTCGAATTCGAGTCATTTTAGCACATTGATCCATAGTGTATTCTTGATGGCTATGATAATTGACATTGACATGGATCCACAATGTATGTTTAGTGGCCATGACTCACTTGAAATTTTTTAAAATGAATATGGGAATTCCTACCTCAGACAATGGTATATTATTATGTTGATTCTTTACTGTTTGCAGGTTCCGGATCGATGCACTCCTTATTTCTGACACACACATTCTACAAAGAATTTCGGTTGTCATGAGTTTCAACTTCATACTTTGGGGGGCATTATGTTACACATTATTTTGGTCACCCCAGTGATTCATTTACAATGTGTGTTCATGTTCCCAAAATGAGACTTTCTTTATGAGGAAAGTGATTGGATTTCTCTTCTCAAAAACCCTATTAAGGAAGGTCGTCACAGGCTGTACTATACACAGGCTGCGACGATACCTGATCGTCACCCCCTACTCTAAAGCTGGGATACAATGTCTTCACAAGATGTTATATATCTAGGGTGCGATGATGTCAAAAGGATAAGAAAAGGTAAAGTTTCACGAAAGTTCTATAAGGGAATCTCTTAGAAGATGAGGTGGTGTCCGAATGGTTTGGATCTTACTCGCTTCTTTGATTTGGTGGGATCATCCTAATATTCTCAACCATTTCTATTTCCCCTATATAAAGAGGGATTTCTCATGGAAAAATATAAGGTTAATGAAGGTTGAATAGGCTAAGAATTGGATGGAGAATTCTACTACAGATCATGCTTGAGAGCCTCATTTTCGTTCATCAAGTCATTGTGGATCTTCTTCATTCAAGGTTGGAGCAAGTTTGTGTGTTGAAGAAAAGGGCCATCAAGAGGAGACCTTATGACATCAAGGATTTGGTTGTAATCTCTGCTTTCATTTTAATATGATACAACAATATGTTTGTTTCCCATAAAACTTGTTTTGTTTTACTGTATGATTCCTTGATCACATACATAGGTTCTTGTTGAGTTTATTGTATTTCTCTCACTTTGGTTGGCTTGTGTTCCCATGGAGATCCAATATCAAAGGAGCACCAGAGTGGATATAGGATGGAAATGGAAAGAGGAGGCGACATTTAAACAATATGTTGTCGATCCCTTGTTAAGTAGTAAACTCAATAGTTAGAGCTTAGGGAAAGTGCCATATTCTATTTTTTTTTGTTCTAGATATAGGTGGATCTAGGGAGATCTGTTTATGTGCGCATTTACCGATTAATTCCCACAACATAGATTAAGGAAAATTCAAGTTGAGACTTATATATGGAAGGATTAGAACACTACCTGATGCTATGCACATCCAAGGATTGGCCAGAAAGTTGATTTATGTAATAAAAATGAACGATGTAGGGGTAAAAACAATATTTGAAAAGGAAACCTTTATGATGGTTAGAGGAGAAATGGTGTTGCTGAAGGGAGTTTGGTTTGGAACTCTATATAAGCTGCAAGGAATAACTATTAGTGATGGTTGTAATAGTTCCATTGTTCCTGATATTGGAGTTGAAGAAGAAATAACTCCTACATTCTATGGATAAAAGGCTATGTTGTGGCATCAAAGACTAGGGAATATCATAGAGAAGGGTCTCCGACTACTACATGGTAAAAATATGGTTGAAGGTATGTGTAATTTCTCTCTAGATTTTGATTTCTATGAACATTGTGTATATGGAAAGCAAAATTGAGTAAGATTCCCTTCTGGTGCAACGAGGGCAGAAGGAATTTTATAGCTAGTTCACAGTGATGTTTTTGGACCTGTGTCGGTCCCATCATTGGGAAAATATATGTACTATGTCTCACTTATAGATGAATTCTTGAGGAATACTTGGACATATTTCCTCAAGAAGAAATATGAAGTCTTTGACAGGTTTAAAGAGTTTAAGTCTCTTGTTGAGAATCAAACAGAGAAAAGAATTAAGGTGTTGAGGACAGATAATGGTTGAGAGTTCTACGAGAATGAATTTGGAGAATTTTGTAAGAAGTGCGGTATAGAAAGGAAGAAGACCATTCCATATAAATCTCAGTAGAATGGAGTTTTATAAAGGATGAACAAGACGATGATGGAAAAATAAAGGTGCATGCTTAGTGGTGTCAGGTTAGGGCAATAATTCTGGGCAGATGCAGTGGGCACTGCATGTTACATGGTCAATAGTTTACCCTCATCAGGGTTGGATTAAAAGACTCCACAAGAGGTATGGACTGGTAAGAAACCTTCTCCCACACATCTCAAGGTATTTGGATGTGATGCATATGTTCATGTTCCAAAGGAAAACAACAGTAAGCTAGATAATAAGGTTGAAAAGTGTATGTTTATTGGATATAAAGATGGTCTCAAAGGTTATAAGATTTGGAACCTAGAAACTAAGAAGGTAGTGTATAACCGAGATGTGGTATTTAGAGATATGAAGGATGTTGTTAAAAAGAAAGTCCTACCAAGTAAGGAAGAACTAGAGAAAATAGAGTTTTATTTAAAGGATGATGAATCAGACTCTACAGAAGAATAAGAAACTGAAGTAGAAGATCCTCATACTTAAGTATCGATGATATCAATTTGAGAAAGAAGGCTTCCAAAAAAGGTATACTCCATCTGATTTTCGTTCAAATTTCTCTTTGTTTATTACTGATGATGATCATAGAACTATCAGGGAGGCAGTGGATTTAGAGGATGGAAATCTCTGCAAAAAGGACATGGACGAAAAAATGGGAGTGTTGGATAAGAGTGAGGCTTGGGATCTAGTGGAGTTTTCGACTGGAAGAAATCCCATTGACAACAAATAGGTATTTAAAAATAATTTGAATGCAGAAGGAAAAGTGGATAAAGACAAAGCTCGATTAGTAGGAAAGGGTTATTCCCAGGTTAAGGGAGTTGATTTTGGTGAGATTTTTTCTCTTGTTTCCAAGTTAACCTCTATAAGATTTATGTTATCTGTTGCTGTTGCATTTGATTTTGAAGTAGAACATATGGATGTGAAGAAAAAATTCCTACATGGGGATCTGGAAGAAGAAATATATATGAAGCAACCAGAAGGTTATGTTGTGAAGGGAAAGAAGGAGATGGTATGCAAGATGAAAAAGTCCCTATATGGTTTAAAACAATCACCAAGTATGTGGTATAAGAAAATTGATACTTATATGCTAGGATTTGGCTTCACAAGAAGCAAAGAGGATCATTGTGTGTATTTTAAATTAATTGGTGATCATTTGATTTATTTGGTCTTGTATGTGGATGACATGTTGTTGATAGGAAACAACAAGAAGATTATCCAGGATGTGAAAAATCAGTTGTCCTCTAAATTTGACATGAAGGATATCAATGATTCAAATTTCATTTTGGGCATGGAAATTAAAACAGATCGGAAATAGAGGAAACTTTGGTTAAATCAGAGAAAATATGTCGAGACAATATTGCAGAGATTTAATATGCAGGAATGTAAACCGGTCAAGTTTCCTATTCCTGTTGGTGTAAATTTATCTGCAAATCAGTGTCCTAAGACACATGAAGAGGAGGAGGACATGTCTCATGTTCCATATGTAAGTGAATTTGGGAGTTTGATGTATGAAATGGTTTGTACTAGATCAGAAATTGCACATGCAATGGGAGTTTTGAGTAGGTATATGTCAAAACTAGGGAAGAAGCATTGAATAGCAGTAAAAATGGTTTTCAGGTATTTGCATGGCACTTCTAGCTATGGATTGTGCTACCAAGGATGATTGGGATTGGATAGATTGGTGGATATACATGGATTTGTGGATGCAGACTCGGTTGGAGATATGGATCGAAGCAGATCTACAAGTGGGTATGTGTTTAACCTGTTTGGAGAGATAAGTTGGATGAGCAAAAGATAGGCTGTAGTGGCACTTTCAACTATAGAAGTTGAATACATGGCAGCCACTCATGCAAGTAAGGAATCCATATGGTTACAAAGATTATGTTTAGGTATTGGGTTGGTACAACAAGCTACAAGAGAAGATTGTGACAGTCAGAGTACAATTTTTCTGGCGAAGAACCTGACTTATCATTCAAAGACAAAGCATATTGATATTCAATATCACTTTGTGAGAGACATGGTTGAAGAAAGAAAATTATTTTTGATGAAGGTGACACTTTGAAGAATGTTTCAGATTCATTAGAACAATATGTGAGCACTAAGAAGTTCTCTTGGTGTAGAGGATCCATGGGCATTGCTACCTTGGATTGTTGACTATGTAACCCTATAACCCCTTGTATGAAAAGAAAACAACAAGTGGGAGATTGTTAGGTATGTGTTATATTGTTTGTATGATTAGTAGTGTTTGCGTTGCACCTAGCACGCGGGGGGGGTTGAGGGGGGGATGCTAGGCGCCCCCTTGGGGGGTGTAGGGGGGCGATGCCCCCCATGCATGGGGGTTCTGTGGAAACACCCCCGAGAATTTTTTTTGCCTCAGGAAATGTGTCACATTTTTTCCTTGTTTTTCATGTTGCCTGATTTTTCGTGTCCAATGTTGGGTGGTTTTTCGGCTCATGGTTTTTTTCCAATGGTTTTTTATTTGTGGTTAAGGAATTAGGTTTCTTGACTAATACAGGTCACTGGGTTAGGGTTTTGGATTTCGTTGGCTCCTATATGTATATTGTATTGTAAACAATGTATCACTAATGAATGAATATAGAATATGCTAGTTTTCCCAGTTTGGGTTTCCAGGGGAAAAATATCTGTGTAATGTTTGTATTTTCCATTGTATCTTTTCTGTTCTTTTACTGAAAATCTATTTACATAAATATTGTACAAGGTTAAAATATACAGAAAAAAAGGAAGGCCATACCTGAAACCTCTTCTAGTGCATATTTAACTTGAGGCCATTTCCCCAAGGATAAATTGTATCGAGAGGATTCATGCACTCTAGGGTTAGAAGAGTGGAAAACCTCAATTATTTTAGGTTTGACATAGATACATGTAAAATTATTTAGAAATATACAAAGAGACTACCCGTTTTTGGGTACCTATACTCTTAGTCTCAATAGAAATGACTATGGTAGGGAATATCCGTGAAAACCCTATGGCCATAGCTTCACTACTCAAGCATGAGAAAAAAACATCAAATATATGCTCCAAGAGTTTTATGATAACAAAGATATATTTAAAATCCTAGAGGAGGAAGTGGAATTATATAAGTGATAGAACTAGCATTGTCAAGTTCAGAATATGTGTTAGCAAGGTGCAGGAATAATTCCAAGACAAAACCAAGCAGATATACATTAATTTGCATGGATTTCAAATATTATTTGCTCAAATGATATCATTATTAGACAAATCCAAGGTCATAAACATAGAGTTTCAAGGAGTGAGGTTCGCAATGGAAAAAATGAAGAAATGGATTAAAGAAAATTTTGATGCACTAGTAGGCTTCCCTAGGATGTTTAGTAGGGAAGATCAACTCAGCTACAAAACACTCACAAATTGATAAAGAATTGAGGTGAAGATAGAGAGATATTTGGTAGGATCAATAAACAATTTCACAAGAATATGTTGAAAATTTGGCTATCATTGATGTCAACCCTAGAATAATCCCTAAAGAAAATATTAGAAGCCCATAAAAGTGATGATGATGTGTCCACTTGAAGAAGCCTTGAAAATCCTTGAAGGATCCTCGACATAAATGTATATAACTCCAAATTGGTCACCGTATGGCATAGATTTTAAGCATGGCCCTCATGTGATGAGATAACAAGTGGTTGTTTCGACATTCCCACTTTGATTTGTACACAAATATATCCCACAATATGTCCAATATAAATATTACAAGCCTACAGATGTCCAAGATAAAGATTGCAAGATGGAGATTGTTGAAACTATTAATTTTTGGTCAAATTGGATACCCTATATTTGAGGGAATATTTACCCTACATAAATAAATCAAATGGAAGTAAAATTTACATGGTTGGAAATATTATTCTGATACCTTTCCAATGGTATATGGAATTCCCTCTAACTCCCTAAGAATGGGGAGATACAAGTTTTTATGTATGATAACCCAACCAAACAATTGAGGTCGACTCGGCTAATTTTTGGGGACATAATTACTATAAACAAAGGATAAAATTTCAAATTTTTAGACTAACCAATGCATATATCAATTCTAAGGTCTGCTCAAGGTGTTGGGGTCTCTTTCTGGTCTGGAAGGAGAGTCTAAAGTATTCTCTTAAGGTCCTTCATATTCTTAAGGTATGCTATGAGGTTGTGATGTTGTCATGATCTTGTCATGAGTGGATGTTTTCGTTAATGTACATTTCCATGAATGGATGTTTTCATTATTGGAGTTGGTCGTCAGTGATTACATTATGGGAATGATGCTATGAGGCTTGCTAGGGTTTTAAGGATTGTCTACAGAATGAGGCATGCAAGTGAAGTCAGAAGTACTCTATGTATGAAGATCTTGGATTGGTGATATCTTATTGAGTTGGTGCTCAATTGATAAGATTGGTGTCTTCATTCAGTAAGTTGGTGCATGTGTTTTAGGAAGTGTGTGCTTCCTTCCAGTTGGAGTTGGTAAATCCAGGGGGTTGGCTCCTCGTTCTATTCGGTGCTAGTAAATTTGGGAGTTGGAGCTTCCTTCAGGTTGGTGCCTATAAATCAGGGGGTTGGTGCTGGAGAATATTGGAATTTGGTGCTTCCTCTGAACGTAATTTTAATATTATATAGGAAAAGAGTTCCGTGATTTTATCCCATTTGGGTTTCCACATAAAAATCATTATGTTCTCTTTATGCTTTTTTGTTTATGATGATGAATGGAAATGTTAATGGTTAATGTTTACATGATGTAATTAAAGTTAAAAATGATAAAAAGTGCTCAATAATTATTCACTCCCCCTCTCAATATTGGTTAATATTCTAATATAATACACATCTTAGCCACTAGGCTTATAGACAGGTGCAACTTGCCAATGTTTGGGGACTTGGGACAACCAAGGTTAGATGATCAATTTCAAATAGAAATGGTTTCATCCATACACTCTAGGTAACTTTAAAATGGGATACCTCACAGAGAAACTAGCACAATAATGAAGGAACATTTAATGGTGCCTTCCAAGGACCACAATTTAATAAGTTCTTTCTTTCTCACGTTAAAAATGGATATGAAATCTTTGTCCCAGGACTTAGAAGTTTATGAAATCACATTATAAAGTATTTTTTTCAAAAGAGTAATATTAATTTCTACTTATTATGAAGTGTGGGAAACTTACATTTGGGGTAAAGATGAGGGACATTTGTAAAAAAAAATGAAAAAATCAATTATGATTGTAAAGAAGGAAAATAACAAATTAGGGAAAACCGAAAGTTGTAACTGCCAATGGGAAGTCAAGAATTCCCAAGAAACAGTTGTAAAATCAACTATATATTCCAAAGAGAACCCACTTATCAAGGGTTGTTAATTTTTGTAATTTTTGGAACTACGTCTAGAGTTTTAATGAGAATAAGCCCTCAAGATCATTTTAGAGGAAAAACAATTTCGTGTATGTCATATGTGTGTTGTTAAATACTAGATAATGTGTTGCCATGTTCATTGTTTCAAGTTTATGTTGTTCATTTGATAGACTATTCTTCTATGATGTTGTAGTTTTTGCTTCTTGTTTATTTTCCAACAATTTCGTTATGAGATGATGAATGGATGGTGTTGAATGAGTTTACTATTTTAGACTAATATGTGTGAATATTTTGTTCATGTATTACTTGTATCTTGTTTTGTTTGACAACTTACTATTTTGGGAGTGCAAGAAAGGAGCAATGTTTTCATTGTTTTTCTATTTCATTTGGTTTTATCTTAGCTAGGATAGGTTAGAATATTTTTTTTCTTTCAACAATTAGATTAGTTCATATTGAATTCTATGTTTCGCATACCATCACCTTATATCCATTCATACCCAGTAATGGCAGCCAGGCCAGAATCTAAATGGGTCTCCCATACCAAATTGTGTGAGATCTAATTAGGACTTCACACTGGGGAGTACCCCTATTTTTTGAGGGGATTTTTTCACATTTCAATATATTTTGGCACTATAACGAGGGCCCATTGAGTTGTATGGATGGTATAAATACTCAATATTCACGTGGACAAACCTTTGAGCATACCACCCATGAACCATAGCCTCACATTTTTCCTGCTATAGGTAACAATCCTAAGTTAGAAATCCCTTTCAAGGGTTCTCCCCCTTCTCTCTTAATAGTCACTTGTTCTGATATCTTGATCCTTTGACTGAATATTTATATGTTATTCGCAAGATTGAAGTGAACATTGTTCGATATATCACTTTCTCCCTAGTAGAATAGATTGGTTGACTAGTTGTAGTGCCTTTTTTACCTAGACGACATGCTAACTAGAGGCATGTAACCCAGTTGGATGTCCTCTTCAAATCCATTGAATATTTATTTGAGCATTCCCTCCAAGAGATTCCCCGTCCCTTATACCAAATACCACGTATGCCAAATTCTCCTCATTCTTCTTCTCCTGAATATGAATTTAATGAGAATACTAGAGTAATTTTTTATATAGGTAGTAAAAACAATTTCTTCTTGCATGGATGCCATAAGGATCCTTGAACCTAGTAGGTCCCCTCCATGATTTACCCAAATTTCCTAAGAGAATCTTACCTAGATTTGACCTTGACAAGTCATGCATCCATGAGAACCATATTAAGAACATCTAGTTTGTTGTTAGGCTCATGAAAATTGAACATGAATATGTAGTATATATAATTTTTCCCTATACCTTAGATAACAAAGAATATACATGTTATTACAACTTACTTGTTGGATCTATTAGGAATTGGGATTCTTTAGAAAGATATTTCCTTAATAAATTTGGAGAAGAGAAAATACCTACAACCCTTATTAGAGAATTAATTGCTATAAATTTGGAAAATAAGGAAAAAATTAAAGATTTTAATAAATGTTTTACAACCATTGTTAACAAATTTCCTATCATTGCTTAGCCTACAGTTACATTGGTTGTACAATACTACACCTCTTCCATGCACTCTTCCATCACCATCTTTGTTAAAAGAGTTGGAAAAATCACTTTAGCAAAAAATTTTGAGGAATATAAGGATGTGAAAAAGGAAATTCTCTCCTTAGGTGGGAATCCTGGGGGGGGAGAAAAACATATTCCAATACAAAACCCTTTTTATTGACTAAACCCATAGAAAAGGAACCAAAATACTTATAAGGTGTGTTAGCACCATAAGTCACCCCTGGATTGCGACAGAGGTAAGCTTGATACCCATCAAAGTTTATGTCACAAATTGGTTAAAAAAGGGTCAAATGGGTGCAATCTCAAGAAAATATCGTTTTAACTTAGAAACCTGGACTGATATGCACGAGCATGCGAGGCCTTGGTTTAACTTCAGATAATAAGTTGTACTAAGGGTGAGTAGGAGGAAGACTTCGGTGAGAAAATGTAGAGGTATGCCAAGGACATCAAGACTTTTGGCAGCCAAAGGAGGAACAATTTAAACACGAGAACTTATTGAATTTAAATCTCATAGAAACTGAAAGGAACTATAACAACACTATAATCAAACTTTCATCATAATGCAGTCACAATAGTTCAAGTGAGTCATTCAACCATGAAATCTTTTAGCAACAGAAGGAAACAAGAGGAAGTAAGAAAGTTGATCGTCATTAAACAAGAAGTTTCAAATGCATATACATAACCAGATAACCAGAGAGTTTATTAAAACTTTACATTTCGTGAGCTTTATTCTACCATCAACCTTTACAAAATATAAAAAAATAGTATGTATACTCAAAGCAACTCTCCCCCTGCAGAAGCATTCTCTGGTCACTGTATTCAAGGCTTCACATCTTCTTCTTCTCCTGGCATACTGCACATACATTCTTCTGTCAGACGCCATCTCAAATTAGTATGGGCTTTGCAAAGAACTTTATTGACAAAGAGACCTTGGGCTGACAGCTTGCCTCCATGATCGATGCTCCCATGCTTTCCATTTACGGGGTGAAACGAGGTTTCAACTGCCTCCCCCTGCTTCTATTAACTAATCGCATTGGAATCAGGGTGGAGCTTGACACCCATGAATGTCCAGGTGAGCATGAAACTTCTTTGAGTCAATTTTGGTGGCTCTAGGCCACAGATTCCTTCTCTATGGCTGACTCGAGTGCTTCGATTCTTTGCACAACTCCCTTTTATCGCCCTACGTGACTGAGTGTTATGACCTTGTGCTTAAACAAATCAAATTTTGGGACTTCACATATCGAGAGTTCTCACTCCCCTCGATTCACAATGTTCCAATGCCCGAATCCACGAAACAGTCCATCTGGATCAATGGTGGGATCTGCCCTGATTCTGATGGCCACGATTGGTTCCTTGAATGCTTCAGCCGCCTACAGCTAGACTGATGCCTACTTTCTCTATGGCCCTACTTTTCAATACTACCTTGGGCTGTGACTGTGGGCTCAGTTCATAGGCGCGTCATAATTTCACATTTCACGATTTCATGAGGTGCTTCGTGCTCAAACCTATGAATCGTGAAATCATGATCCCTTAGATTGGGTTCCATGCATCTCCTTTAATCGGATGGCCCAGATCAAATCGACATTTCAGGTCTCATGAATTTGGGCTATGTATGCACCTTTACAACAAGAACCCCGAACTCCTGATTCCTAAACCTCTGAAATTCATTGATGTTAGGTCAACGACCCTCGGCTCTTCATGATTGGATGGCCCAGATTTACTTTTTCGTGAATCAGGACTTTGCGATCCTTGCTGAACAACTTTACAACATTTTGAGCTCTCGAATCCCATGCTTGATTGTCCCCATATAAGACCTTTCTTAGTGCTGCAGCCTGCAATAATCAAGACTTGGATGACATGACTAGGACTTGGGAAAAATGAAGACTCGATAACAAAGGAAAAAAGAGAAGTAATCGGCCTTAGGGAGAATAGAAAATCTCGGGGATGATATCTCTCAGGAAAATTTCGACAAGGAAAACCAGTCGACCAAAAGGATAAAGGAAAATAAACAAAGAAAAATATACGTCGGGAGGAGAAATCTATGATCGGGTCTGCAAAAAGGGGAGAAAAGACAGGAAAAATCACAGACATAGGACAAAACCACAATTCAAAAGAACATGACAAGATTAATCACTAACATTTGGCTCCACAAGGGATGGCATGCTCCCTGTGGGCTGCCAAGAATGCGCAACTCCAGTGCCTTTCTTTGGGTTATGGAGTCGATCTTAAAACATCATGCTGAGGAATAAAAGCCAATAAGTAAAAAACACACACACACACATGCTCGAAGGAGATTATTTATGTACAGTCCTAAACTAATAAAATTTTACATAGTGCTAGGTGAAAGAAAAATTCCACCATAGCCATTGAAGTAACTTCCTAACTGGAAGCTCCTTCACTCTGTCGATGATTGATAATAGGTAATGAAAACATGACAGCAGAATGATTACATTCTTTAGCTTTCCTCCTAATGATGAGGTCAGGATAAAGTTGGGCGGCTTCAAAACATGAAGTAAATACAACTCTATGTATTCCTTCACAGGCTCATAGGCCAAGCAAAAAACTCTAGAATATTTATAACATGCAGCCACCTCTACTACATAGTTGCTCACACATAGTTGAATGTCTCTGGAGAGTGCAGGTGAATAAGAAGCTGATGCAGGTGGATTGATTTCAGATGATGTCTTCTCACTTACAGGATCTAGATAGGATATAAACTGCCCCTTCTTCTTCTCCTCTAGTTCTTCTTCATGGATTTCCCAAGGTTTGGATTCATAATCATCATAAACATGACCCATGGGAAATATCTTCTCTTCAATATACTGCTCAACGTCTTCTATAGGCCAAGGATGGAGGATTTCCTTGTAATATTCTTCCTTAGTGAACAAACGATACAGATCTGTAGTATGTTCTTGGAAATATTGCATATCTATCTCAGAACTTGATTCATAGCTGTCATATACAAGCTGGCTTCTCCCCAGGTCAGAAAATTGTGATGCAAGGCTCTGTTTCCCCTCATACAAATAATTATCAAATGTTGAAACAACGGGCACATCAGGATCAAAATGCAAGGCCTCTACAATTATGGAATATTCATCATCATCCTCAGTAGGGATGCCAGGAACATCTGCTTCAAGGAATGGAAAATCCTCTATGCTATCTTCATAAGAGCAACAAGTATGATCTGCCTCAAATTTTTCTATTCTTGTAGAAAGTGATTGTACCAACTCTATCAACTCCTCTGAGGTATACCCTTCATCCTCACATCTTTCACAAGAATGAACTGTATATCCTTCATCCTCACATCTTTCACAAGAATGAACTATGTCCTGAACACCATATCTATACCCCTCACAACAGTTATGACAAATGAACTCAGAGGAATAGCACATTTGACAGTGTCTATTGAAAGCTGCATGAAACTCTCTCAGGGAGGATATGATAGCAAGGGGAAAGGATTGATACCATTCATGGGCATCCCTGTCCAATGAGAACATGAAATTTTTTAATAATACATTGTCATGATGTATCTCCCACTAATGCAAGAGTTCATGAAACTCACAGAGATGCTGAGCAGGGTTGTTCTCTTTATGCTCTCTAAATATGGGAAAATAATCGCCCCATTCATCCACAATAGGGAAAACATTAGGAAAACTAGGAACAACAGAAAAATCAAAAGGACAAAACCTCTGAGCCAGGATTTTGTCCATTTTGAACCAGTGGAGTCACTAATCGATTCTTTAACCATGGAGTCACCAGGTGAATGATATGCAGAATAAGTGTGTTTGGTCTTTGTTCACCATAAAAGACCATATCTAATCGTTGTGTTCTCCCAAGGGATACCAAGTGTAGCCAAAAGTAGTCACACTAAAACAACGAAGCCGAGACAGTGGAGTCGCTACAGTGGATTCGCCAGGTGCGCAACTACAATATTTGATGTACTAATTTATGATGCACATTCGAAATCAATAATATTTTTCATTCAATAGAAAGGAAAATCTTCAATTTTTTCCTCGAAAATGGTTCCATAAATGTTAGTACCAGAAGTCACCCCTGGATTGCGGAAGAGGTAAGCCTGATACCCTTCAAATTTTATGTTACAAATTGGTTAAAAAAGGGTCAAATGGGTGCAGTCTCAAGAAAATATCGTTTTAACTCAGAAAACTAAACTGATATGCACGAGAAGGTGAGGTCTTGGTTTAAATTCAGACAATAAGTTGTAGTAAGGGTGAGTAGGAGGAAGACTTCGGTGACAAAATGCAGAGGTCTGCCAAGGACATCAAGACTTTCGAAAACCTAAGGAGGAACAATTTAAACACAAGAACTTATTGAATTTAAATATCACAGAAAATGAAAGGAACTATAACAACACTATAATCAAACTTTCATCATAATGCAGTCACAATAGTTCAAGTGAATCATTCAACCATGAACTCTTTTAGTGTCAGAAGGAAACAAGAGGAAGTAAGAAAGATGACTATCATTAAACAAAAAGTTTCAAATGCATATACATAACCAGATAACCAAGGAGTTTATTAAAACTTTAAATTTCAGGAGATTTTCTCTACCATCGACCTTTACAAAATATAAAAGATGAGTATATATACTCAAAGTAACTCGCCCCCTACAAAAGCGTGCTCTGGTCACTGTATTCAAGGCTTCACATCTTCTTCTTCTCTTGTCATACTGTACATACATTCTTCTATCAGATGTGATCTCAGATCAGTATGGGATTTGCAAAGAACTTCATTGACAGAGAGACCTTGGGCTGACATCCTTCCTCCACAACCAACTCTCCCATGATTTCCATTTACAGGGTGAAACGAGGTTTCAAATACCTCCCCCTGCTTCCATTAACTAACTACATTGGGATTGGGGTGGAGCTTGAAACCCATGAATGTCCAGGTGAGAACACAACTTCTTTGAGTCAATTCTTGTGGCTTAAGGCCATAGAGTCCTTCTCTATGGTCGACTCGGGTGCTTCAATTCTTTTTGCGGCTCCCTTTCATCACCCTACGTGACTGCGGTATGTAAACTTGTGATTAAACAAATGGAATTTTGGGACTTCTCATATCAAGAGTTCTCACTCCCCTCGATTCACAATGTTCCAATGCCCGAATCCATGAAATAGTCCATCTGGATCAACGTTGGGATCTGCCCTAATTATGACAGCCACGATTGGTTCCTCGAATGCTTTAGCCACCTGCCGCTGGACCAACACCTACTTTCTCTATGGCCCTTATTTTGAATATGACCTCGAATTGTGACCATGGGCCTAGTTCATAGGCACGTCACAATTTCACGTTTCTCAATTTCACGAGGTGTTTCATGCTTAAACCTATGAATCACAAAATTGAGATCCCTCATATTGGGTGCCATGCATCTCCTTTGATTGGATGGTCCAAATCACATCGACATTTCGAGTCTTCGGACTTCAGGCTATGGATGCACCTTTATAAAAAGAACCTCGAACTTATGATTCCCGATCCTCCAAAATTCATAGATGTCAGGTCAATGACCCTCGGCTCTTCACGATTGGATGACCCAAATTTACTTTTTCGTGAATTGGGACTTCACAATCCTTGCTAAACAAATTTACAACATTTTGAACTCCTAACTCTCACGCTCACTTGCCTCCATATAAGACCGCTCTCATTGCAGCGACGTACAATAATGAAGACTTGGACAACATGACTAGGACTTGGGAGAAACAAAGACTTAGTAATAGAGGCAAAAAGAGAAGTAATCGGTGTTAGGGAGAACAAAAAATCTTGGGGCCGATATCTCTCAGGCAAATTTCGACAAGGAAAACCAGTCGACCAAAAGGATGAAGGCAAACAAACAAAGAAAAATATACGTTGGGAGAAGAAATCTATGACCAGGTCTGCAAAAAAGGGGGAAAAGACAAGAAAAATCACAGACCTAGACCAAAACCACAATTCACAAGAACACGACAAGATTAATCGCTAACAAGGTGTAATAAAATTGGTTAAAAAATTGTCCAATATTTGAAAAATAATTCTAATGAAGGGTCTTCACATCACAAACCTTTTCAACCCTTCCACAAGAAAAACAATAACGAAGCCAAACCTCCATATGTATCAAATCAAAATTTAAACTTGGATGAGTTTGGGATGGATAATTTATTCTCTTATAATCACATGAATCATTTAGAAAAGACCTATCCTTGGTGAATAAATTCTATGAATCTAGTCATTAATTTGTTGCTCGACCAACAAACTTATTCTGATAACCAAAGTCAAGAATCTTAATATGAATAAACCACCATGGAAGGAGACACCGTCAAGGAATTTTCTAAGTTCCTTTGAGACTGGTCAATAGACTTTGAGAGTGAAACAATAGGAGATATATCTTTGAGAGATTCACAAGATACCTAGAACTCTCCCAAGAGATACAACCCAAGAATTAAAGGACCCATGTCTAACAAAACTCTCCCTGCTAAAACAACCACCACTCTTAGAAAGGTAATTCCCCAGGTTGTAAATAAATAATTTTACCTAAATTTTCATGCAAGAGGTGAATTTAGAGCAGGGACATTTCAAAGGGATCTTAATTAGGTTGTTGTTGAGGTTGTCACAATGGGAATGAGAAGAAAATGATAATATGTTTTTTCTGGTGTAAAGTATGTCAAGCTACATGATGGGAGGACTATTGAAATGTGAGACTTATCACACAATTTATTAGACTAGAAGATGTTATTAGAAAGAGTATTAGCATTTTTAGGTCATATATTACCTAGAATATGAGATTATGTGTTGTAAGATCATTTTGGACTTAGGGAATCAACATCGACCAAAAAAAAATTGATTTCAAGTCAACATTTTGTAGGATGAAATAAGGGTGCTATAATTCATGGATCAGGTTGTGTTGCAACTCTTGCTACAATTCGTGGATCATGTCATGCTTCAATTCCCACTACAACTCACAGATCATGTCATGATGGGAATCCATGTGTCTTATGAGGACTTCATGAAAAATGGTGGGCACGTGTACCTATCTTATGAGGTGTTTGTGGAAATTGGTGGGCCATCTATGAGAGGAAGAATAATCAGTGTGGAAACATATTTAAGAAGTTGAATTGTCACAATTGTCCAACTTCCAATGCATTGTTTGTTGGCAAATATTTAACAGACAACACTTGCTTGTATACTTGTCATTGATGGCAAGTACAACAATGAAGATGGCATGAGTACAGAAAGTATGATATAGATGAGCATTATGAGAAGTCGTTGCAGAGAAGATTCGAATAAGCTCAGAAGGGATAGTGCAGAGGATTGTTGGCAGATCATCGATGGCAAGATCAGAGTAAACGGAACAAAGTAAGCTCGGGAGGAGAAGCAAAATTTATGATCGTTGAATCTCATTTATTATTCTCGATGACGGTCAGATCAAGTGTTGATAGGGACTGCTCGGGAGGAGAAGCAACATTTTTTATCGTTGGATCCCATTTACAATTCCCGATGACCGTCAGATCGAGGTTTTTTCTGGATCGTTGATCCAGCTCCATATCGGAGCTTCGCCTATCGCGACTTGGAGAGGCAAGAAACATAACCATTGAAATTACAATATGCGAAATCGCGATTTAATCGCAGCCGTCAGATCAAGGTTTGTTCTGGACCGTTGGTCCAGCTCCATCTCGGAGCTTCACGTATCGTGACTTGGAGAGGCAAGAAACATAACCACCGAAATCATGATATGCGAAATCACAATTTAATCATAGTCATCAGATCAAGGTTTGTTCTAGACCGTTGATCCAGCTCCATCTCGGAGCTTCGCTTATCGCGACTTGGAGAGGCAAGAAATATAACCACTGAAATCGTGATATGCGAAATTGCAATTTAATCGCAACCATCATATCGAGGTTTGTTCTAAACCATTGATCCAGCTTCATCTCGTAGCTTCGCCTATCGTGACTTGGAGAGGCAAGAAACATAACCAACGAAATCGCGATATGTGAAATCGCGATTTAATCACAGTTGTTAGATCGAGGTTTGTTTTGGACCGTTGATCCGACTCCATTTCGGAGTTTTGCGAATCGCAACTTGTAGAGGCAAGAAACATAACTTCCGAAATCACGATATGATTTGAGCCATTGAATTAATATCAGATCTGGACCATCAAATCATAATACAAGTCGTTGACTTGGAGTCAACGGAGCATGGTGTGGAAACTCACGAGATGCGAGATCGCGATAATATCTGGACCGTCGGATCTATGGAGATTTCAACCATCGATCAGACTCAATGAAGTTTATAAACTCGTGAAATATGAAGCACCTTTTGGCACAGCCTATGGTCACCGTCGATGGTCACGAGAAGGGAAGGAGTCAGTTCAGATAAGCTCCATTTTGGGGTTTCAGGGATCGCGACTTGGAGATTCGGGATGCCTCATCTCCATATTCATGAAATGTGAATTCATGAAAAGCACTTTATGCATAAGCACTTGGTCATGGCCTTGGTCATATTGAGGAAGGAGCTAGCACAGAAAAGATCTGTATCAGAGTTTCAGAGATTGAGATATGAATTGTTGAGACACTTGCCCACAGGAATACCAAAATGACGAAACCCGATTTAAAGGCAAGTTTAATAAAGTTCATCCAATGGTGTAGATAAACGTGAATATGATCGGAGGGCTACTGTTCTCTCTAACAATTAATTCATCAGTTACAAATCAGTTAGAAAAACTGATTCATGATTCCTGATCGGTTGGTGTTTCAGTTTCCTAGATGGTTTTTCTTTTGTCTTAGAATATTCGAAGAGTAATTGTTGTGTGTGTGGTGCATAAAAGAAAAAGAGACAGACAATGCGTGTTTGGTTGTTCTGGACGAAAAATGAATTAAACTGTAAGAAAGAGAAAATCACAGGATGCACAGTGTGAGACTGAGAATATGCGCAGTGTGAGACTGAGAATATGCACAGTGGGAGATAAAACTCAGAGAAGAGTAATAGATGAAGAAAAGACTTGAAGCAGAGCAGAATGAAAGAACAAGTTGAAGCAGAGCAGAATGATAGAACAAGTTGAAGCAGAGAAGAATGACAGAACAAGTTGAAGCAGAGAAGATTTGAAAAACATACAAAGGAAGAGAAGAATTGTAGAACAATTAGAAGAAGACCAGATTTATAGAACAGAGAAGAAGTGGTAAGAATCGATTTATCTGTGTAGTTGGTTTAATTATTCATTTATATTCTAGGGTGGTTGGGAGGTGCTATGGAGGGCTATTGTCCTCAGAGGTTCAAGTGAGAGCTTGAACACAGGGAGTTTTAGCTTCCATCTGGTTGCAGCCAGAGAAACCAGGGTGGCAGGGTGGTGCAAGGGAGAACAAGTGTTCTCTGTTATATAGGTTGGAGCTTGTGTAACTGAAAGTTGGTGCTTTCATCCAGTTGGTGCTAGAACATTAAGGGAGTTGGTGCTTCCTTCTAGTGGGTGCTAGAGAAACCAGAGAGTTGGTGCTCTAAAACAAGTTGCAACTTGTAAAACAGAGGTAACAACATCACACTGAGTTGATTCTCAATAATAGATGATGTACAGAACTTAAAAGACTGCCTATCATTTCGAAGAAGAAGAGGTTTTCCCCCTTTATGGGTTTCCTCGTGAAAATCTATCTCTGTGTATACCTTATGTCTGTATAATGTTGATGATCACTTGAAGAAAGATTAAGAATGTATTAATAGACTTAAGATTGCTTCAGTACAATAACAACTGATTCAGCCCCCCCCCTCTCAATTGTCTTAGTAATTTCAACACTGTTTAAGAGAAAGGAGGGAAAGAAATCTAATAGTCTGGATTAGGTGAGTTTCTTAAGGGATATTGGATGGAGGATGATTTACAGCTCTAAAGAATCAATGGTTTGAGTCTTAGAGTGGCTTGATAGAAGGGTACGTCTGTAGATCTATAGCGTAAAGGAAGAGAAAGATCATTTTTTTTTATTTCATAGTGTGGAATAGAGGAAATGCACCCACTTCATTAAATAAAGAATGAAAATCAAATCTAGATTGATCATTGTATATAAATATACTCATATTGTAAGAGATAACTTTCTATCCATGTTAGTAAAGAAATATTCAATCCCAGTTACAATTTTTGTTGTCTCTTGTCACCTTTTTTTGTAACTATGAATTCCTCATTGTATTAGTTTAATTTTAATGCTAGCACACTGGTAGTTGTGTTCTGTATTGGAGGAGACTGAGATTTACATAGTTTGTTGGGTACAATATTTGAGGGTTTCCATTTCAAGTGGTATCATATCTAGTTTAGCTCTTGATATTTGGTTCATGATAGTGTTCAATATAAAAACGTGATTATGGGAGACAAGTTGTGAAAAAAAGAACCCATAAGTAATCCCTAAGGGTGTTAGTTTGAGTGGGGGATATAAGATGACTTGAACAAATACTACCACTAAGAGGAGGAGTAGCACACACAGGTGAGAGGAACTGAGAATTGGATGAATTGAGAAGAAGGATAGAAGAATTGGAAAATACAAGACTCAAGGATGTTGAAGTAGAATTAGAGTCAGGAGATGAGATTGAAGAAGGGAAAAATGTTGAGGAAGGAGACCCAATAGTATGTTTGATATATTTTCTGATGAACGTAGGTAGTGAAAGGGTGTAATTTTCATGCTATTATGGTAGTTTGAAATCCCATACTCTCATTGATTCGAAAGGGGATATGGAAAGCTACTTTGAGTACAAGAATGTCCAGGACCTCAGTCATGTTCGATTTTCCATGACAAAGATAAAGTTACATGTTTCACTTTGGTGGGATATGTTATAGAAGGATAGGGAATATAACTAACATGAGAAGATTAAAACCTAGAGGAATACAGTGAGAAAAATGAAGTAGGCATTACTACCTGTAGATTACCAACAAAATGTATGTAAGCAAGTATGTAAATTAAGGAAAAAAGTGGCATATGTCGAGGAGTACACTGAATAATTTATTAAAATATCATTTAGATTAGGGACAAATCAACCCAAATATAAAAGAGTGGCAAGCTAAATGAATGGGTTGAAATATTAGATTCATAATGAGATGAGCACGCATTACTTATGAAATGTATATGAATCCTATAAAGTTTCTTTGAAGTTGGAAGAAAATATTGATTGGAAATTGCAACATAAATTATGAGGAAAAGGACCTAGAGGTAGGGGCAAAGAAAGTTCTACTTGTAACGTCCCCAAGCCCCCACCTATACCACAATACACAAATTTCTCTCTGATACCATCGTTAACTCTTCCCTACTTGGCTTTGTAACACTCTTGTACAATATACCCTACACAATTTAGAATTATGCATCCCAACAAGCAAACCAAAACCATGCAAACTCCATTTTCATGCTTAATAAAACATGTCAAACATTTATCAATGCAATGTACAGAAAAGTTATTAAAACATAAAAAAAAACAACACATTGATCAAACAATTAAACATTCAAGGACATGAAACTCATCTTCAAAAGAAGCAAAAACTAGCTGCATACCCCTGATGTTCCTCCCAGTTGTAGACACTATTGTTCAATACTTTCAATAGTAGGTCACCCCTAATATAGGGCTATGATCCACTAGGGAAAATACACTCTCACTAATCCCAACTAAGGTCTAACAACACACATATCAAGACAAGGAAAATAACACCGAATCCAACAACATTTCCACCTCATAGCCTTAAATTCCCCTCATCCTATCCCACCCAAGGAAGTGTACCAATTCAATTCTCAAAAGTTATTTAGTTGTACCACGCCCCTTCCACGTCTTCAACAATAGGCTGACTAGGAAGTCTCATAGATCTGTCACTTAGAACACTCAACATCTCTCAAGGAGTTTACAGACACCCAAAAGGCAACTACATAGAGAAAACTATTCTAGCAATTGTCCCACTCAAGGAGAAATTCTCCAAAATCCTAACAACCTACTTCTTCACACCCAAACCACCAACGATTTATAGGGTTACATCTCAATTTCCATAAATCCCCTCTTTTCTCCAGTTCACTCGCCAACAAGGAACACATTACTCTATCTCATACCAACAATAGTTTGAATGACTAACCAAGATTCCAAAACACACTAATCCTAAGGCTTAAGTATGCATGAAAACATCATGACAAGTGGAAAAATATTAACCACTTCCTCTCAACTGGGAACTCGTCCCACCTCCCACCTCTAAGAAATTAGGATAAAAAAGAGATGAAATCAACTTAGGATTCAAATTTATTTTGGAATATTTTATTTTATTCATTGGCTTAGCCCCATGGATTAATCCCTCTCATAAGTCTCTTATCCCCCTTTCCATCTTGTGGAGTCCTATCCCCCTATACTCGTTTTGTCCTGAGGTCTGCAACAATGATCTATTTTATTAATTATGATAGTGTGATTAAAAAATACAAAACTTGGCTCATCGATCACAGGTTATACGCTCACCGACCTCTTATCACATAAGGACCCTGGACTAAATCTCCACACATATAAGGAAATCTAACCCAAACAATCATGACTCACCAACCTATATAAAAATATATACATTCATATATAAAGTTACCACTTGTGGGTATTACAATACTAGAGGCAATGAAAAGGGGGATGAATCCACCAATAACCAAATTAAGAGAGGAGGAAATGGCACTAGAAGAGGTATAGGATTCGAAAGAGGAAAATGTAAGTATATTATTACTTTCTATAGATGTGGAGTAGAGGGACACAAGTAATATGAATATCTAGAAAAACACAATTCAGTAAAAGTAAGTGAAGCTTGAATATAGGTCACACAGGTAGATGATGTATCAAATGTTGAAAAAAATGTGATGATACTTCAGTAGTAGAAATGTTAGAATTTTATGTTATGGAGAGTGTTACTTAAACTTGAAAATAAGACAATAGAAGATCCTGAGAAGAGAAACAATTTTTTTAAGACTAAATGTAAAGTTCATGGAAAATGTTGAAATTTGGTCATAAAGGGTGGAAGTATAAAAAATTTGGTGTCCACATAGGTCATGGAGAAATTAAAATTAAAATGTGTTCTCCATCCTAATCAGTATAAAGTTTCACGGTTACAAAAGGGACAACAAGTGACTTTGATTGAGCAATTCTTGTTGAATTTTCATATTGGAAACTTCAATGAGCAGGTCTTGTGTGATGAAGTAGAGATGTATGCATGCCATGTAGTGTTCGAAAGACGATGGTTATTCGATTGGAAGGTTTTCCATGATGGAAGAGATAATACCTATGAATTTAAAAAGGTTATACAAGGATATAGGTTGGAACAAATGTTATAAAATGCAATGAAAATGATGGGAAACAATAGAATCAAGGATGTGGGCAATGGTAGCAACCGATTCATGATGTGTTTAGCTAAAGAATCTATGAGAGAATAGAAAAAGGTGCTTTTTTGTTTGGCCATAATGCTGAAAAAAGTCCAAGAGAATGGGAAAATGAGTTCTATTCCACCAACAATTCAACCTTTATTGAAGGAATTTAAGAGATTGTTGTGGATGATCTACAAATAGGTCCACCTCCCTTGAGGAGTGTATCACATCAAATTGACTTGATGATAGGGTCAAGTGTGCCCAATAAATCCAGTGGAGAGTGAATAAGTGAATAGACATGTGCAAGAGTTTCTTGACATAGAATTGATCCAAGAGAGTTTAATTCCATGTGATATACCAATAGTATTGGCACCAAAGAAAGTGGGTGAATGGAAAATGCGTACTAATTCACAAGTGATCTGAAAATGGAATGTACTTGTTTAAGGGTGCAAGGTATCCATTTTCCATAATTCAAAATGTGAGTTATACACTCCAATGTGACCTCTGAAAATGTGAGAACTTACTATTTCTTATACAGAGATAGACTGTAGGAGCATTTACCGGACATGTCACCTCTAAAGAGAGGATGAGTTCCAGAGGCTACCTGGCCCTTTACAGGGTCTTCCTAAAGAAATAATAAGTAAGCACTTAGAAGTCTTTCCCATAGACTTGCTTCATGTGTTTAATTTGTGCAATAGGTTTATGTATTAAGTTCTTGGTTTTTCTTTGCAAAGTTCATGTGTGAGGAAGGGTTCTTTTACATGATTGAATATGTGTTATAAACAAATACACAGCCATTAAAAGTGCATCAAATAACACAGTAAACTCACAACAAAAGCAAGATGATAAAGGAGTTCACCCTCTCAGTGGGCTACGTCTCCTTGAGCCTCCTTCAATGGACTAGGCTCTTTGGGATTAGTTTGTCAAATGCTCATTACAAGATGCTGCTCAACTCCAATGAATGTGCAGACTGTACCATTGGATTCAGAATACATAAAAACCCCAAATTTGACTGTAAAAACTCTGCAAATGGACAATGGCTCATCCAGCAATGACCTCTTCTACAAGTGGCCTCCAAGCTTCCCTGAGCAAGAAT